>JADPWL010003266.1:0-40001 GCA_019059595.1 Marasmia exigua
ACTACTATTATAAATTGCAAGTTTCTGTAGAAATTTTGTTCAGGTGATGGGTAGGGCACACTAGCGACGACAATCGGTTTTAATTTTTAGCTACTAAACCGGATCTATTTTAAACAATATCGGGGTTACAACCTCTCAGCAAACACATATACTATTTATGTGTCGGATAATTTCTCAAAAACTGTGGATACCTATTGTAGGTATCCACAGTTTTTGAGATTTGAGATAATTATTCTGAACGTGTTACTGTGATATATAGTTTTTTAGATTTTCGCGTTGCATTATAACTATAATGTATCAATACGGGGATTAACACGATATTTAGTACCTATGTGAAACAACATTGTGTACTCACATATTTGACTCGACGTTTGGTTTGAGTCCGCTCGTGACCACGGCTGCTGTAACGTCGAGCCAATATGTGAGTACACAATGTTGTTTCACATACTAAATATCGTGTTAATCCCCGTATTGATACATTACGTGTTACTGTGATCCAATGGTTCTGGTTCCCTGTCTAATTGTTGCAAAGATCAGACGGCAATCACTTCATTGTGATGACCAGACTCTTACCAGACGACTAAGCGTCCCCGGGCTTCGAGGCGAAAGCTTTGCATGAAACGGGGAATTATACGCTAAAATGAGGAAGATTATTTAGTGATATAACATAGAAAAGAAACACATATCGATATTCGATAACCTCTCTATACTATGCCCCCGCCCTACTGGCGCCAAAGCTGGATCCCCCTTGGCTAAAGTGGGCCAAAACTTGTATTTTACCAATTTTAGTCTTGACCTACTGCAAAAGTAGTGTAAAGTTGCCAACACTTGCTGCATGCACAGTTTGTTTGGTTGTGACCGTTCTTCAACTAAGTGAACTATACTCGAAGTTCTTTACCTTCGTGTCGCAGCTGGTTATTGATGTTGTCGCGTGCCGACGCCATGTTTTTGTTGACCACTGCCACAGAATATCAGGTTGCAGTGAAATTTCTTATATATTTATGTAGGATTGGTGATCGGTAGATGCATGGTAAGGAACGTGTAAGAGATCGATATTTGAATTATAGAATGACGAGCGAGAGTGAGATAGACGACGCATGGCCGACGACAGTGAAAGGCGAAAGATGTAATGAAGAGGATTATATTAAAGAAGTAGAACTATTCCCGAAACCAGTGGTGTATTATTTTATTCCGTCCCACAATTTTGGGGGATGGGATAAATAACACACCCAGGTTTCAGGAATAAAAGCTTCTATAATAAAATCGTCTTTACTACGTCTTTCGCCTTTCACAGTAGTCGGCCATGCGTCGTCTATCTCACTCTCACACGTCATTCTATAATTCAAATATCGATCTCTTACACGTTCCTTACCATGCATCTACCGATCACCAATCCTACATTTAAATAAATAAAATAAAAATGCGTTTATTGCTTTCTCATAAAACAAAACAGGTACATAGGTATTTCCGTAACACTAGAACTTATCTACCGTACATACTTCGTTTTTAAAATATAAACAATAGTCTAAGGAAAGCAAAAGGCAGTGGCTCAGCTAATGCTGACATAGGTCAGCGCTGATTTTCAGCCGCTCCTACCCTAAATTTAAATATCTTATATCTTGCTTACCACCAATCCTTGTAGTATTTTTTTTGTAAGTTTTTAAATTAACTACCCATGTCAGGGATGCATGCTTTTATGTAATAGTTCTGTACTAAGCTTCTTATACAAATGTCTTGATCTTTTATTACCTAACTGGTGACCTTCAAGAAAAGGGTGTACTCCTTTCTTAAGAGCCGGCCACGCATATGTGATACCTCAGGTGTTGCAGATGTCCATGGGCGGCGGTGATCACTTTCCATCAGGTGTGCCGTCTGCTCGTTTGTCCGCTATAATGTAAAAAAAACTGTTATCTGTAATGTATCCTTATATCAATAAAGTAAAAAAAATCTGAGGAGAGCCAATATAGTATATTGGTCACTATAAAAAACTTCTTTATCTTAGGGTCGAGTTCACCAACTTTTCAAGCAGCGGTAATCACGCTTTAATCATGCAAGCACTAATAGCAAGCGCGGTTAAAGTGTGATTACCGTTGTTTTAAAGTTGGTGAACTCGGCCCTTAGTGTGAAATTCCCAGTTACGTCCAGAGATGTGGCTCTGGAGCTCGGGGTACACTAAGACCATGATTCAGGATTTGGCGAGTCTGGTTTATGAAGCGACAACCATTTCACCTTTGCAACCCTTAACAGGGAAACCAGAGCTACTGAATCATGGTTACACGTTTCCGAGCTGACGGATCACCTGATGGTAAGCAATTGCCGCCGCCCAATGACACCCGTGACACCAGTGGAGTCACAAGTGCGCTACCAACCTTTAAACCGCCCTTTCCCCCGGATTGGTCCTCCGGTACCCTCACTCACGCAGCGAAACACAGCACAGTGCTGCATTACGCCGGTTCAAGTTGGTTTGGTTGATCAGTTCCAGATTAAATGGTCTTCAGCATTAAAATTACTAAAATTGACCGTGTATTTGCTACTACAAAGTTTTCAAAACATTTTCGGTTGCGTAACGTTTGTTAATTAAGACCTCAAATTTATTCTTGAGGAAGTAGAACGGAGTTCCTTTGATTTAAAGACAATGGGGTTTCCATGCCCTATGACGTAAGCGGCAGTAGCGCCATCATTTATTTTCATGACTTCATTGACAGAGTATAGAGACTATTACTTTACTGTTATCCTCCATACTGTGCCAGTACAGGTACATCATGTAAATGTCCTCGAGGTCACTCAGGACCGTTTAGCTTCAACTCAGGAAGTGAAGTCATCAGAAACATTGCTATAAAACGTTACCTTTCGCTTTGCTAATTAGAATAGTCACGAATTTATCAAGATTTGATATGAAAATATATTCGATAGAGAGTTCATTTTATTGCACACAACATATAGTACAGGAGCTCAAACCTCGGAACGTGATACCTCTAAATATCGAAAAAGACACTTTTTTTTATTGAGTGAATGTTACAACACAGACTCTGGGTCCGAGCCTTTTTTTGCTTGTCTTATAATTACAGAAAGATAAATTGCTATAATTGTTCCGCGTATGTTATATTAGGTAGTAGGTATGTGCTCTTAAAAATGTATGTGTATTTTTTAATTTAAATATGTGTATTTTGGTATGTGTGTTGTATTGTGTTTTGTATTATTATTAGGGTTCGACACTTATGTGGACGCATGTATGGAAAACAGAAATCTCTCATTCGATATTTATATCATGGCCCGAGAATTGGGCTCCAAGTTCAAGTTCATTTTATCATCGGCCTCTTTATGCGATGGATGACACACGAACAGTCGGATCAAGTGATGGCAAGCAATTTCCGCTGCGTAACACCAGTCAACCTATAAACTACCCTTCCCCTGGATTAGGCCTCCGATACCCTCACTCACTCGGCAAACGCCTATTTTCTGTGAGCCAGTGGTAATATTCTGGTTGAGCCGACCCATTCATGCAGAAGCGTGGGTCTCCTACAGTCGAAAGCTGTGCAGTTTTCAATTTCCTATAGTAATTGATCATCTTACCGTTTTGTCTCGGTTGCGTCCCAAGCTATCGCTCCGGAGCTCGGGGTAAAGTAATTAAAGCAAACAAATATGATAACAGCAAAACTAGAACACCCTCAAATGAAACACCACGTTGGGCGCCAGTGAATGAGGTTATGCAAATTTTATGGCTCTCATTTGCATATTCCAATCCTTTGAATGAATTCGCATATTTATCGTTAAAAGACTGTTAGTGTACAGTTAGTGTCTATACTATGGAAGTTAGTAATGACAATAATAATTTATGGAGCACTCGATTTACGTTGTTTTATGCTTACGCCGTTTTAGAGACATAATGTATAAGTAAACACTTTTATCCGTTATTTAGAATAACTTCACATTTGTTTTTGAGCATTCTACTTCTTATTTTGGGGTCTGGTTATTGTAGGCATTTTGTTATTGTCTCACATTTGGTTAAATTAGCAGGAAGTCCCGAACCTTATTCTACTTCCGAATAAAAATATTGGGTCTAACATTCTAAATTACCTACGTAGGGCATGCTTAAAAATAGTCCTAAAGGACGCATCTCTTCACTTATAAAAGAACACCATGTAATTTTGATACTACTAAAAGTAAACATAGAGCAAGGTCGCCAGCAATATTTATTACGAGTAAAAAATCTTGATAATTATTACCAAGAACTAAATTATCTTAATCACCTCAAGTATGTAAAACAAGCGATCTTTTTTCAGTATAATTTAATGCGAACTTTTGCGTGAGAAGGCGACTTTTTCTTCGCGATTATAATCTTCTATTTAAAATTTATTACAACCCTATTTTTACCGTACATTTAGGTCAGTAGGCTCAAGGTTAGTTTTCATCCAATACAAAGGTAATCGATAGTTTCAATTTGCAAAATGTGTTATTATTGTTTACTCAAACGTGACAATTTTATCTTTTGTCGTCATTTAGTGTCGTCGCGACATTTCCGAAAGGTGCATCTTTCCGCAATAAAGACACATGAAATCATTTTAAAATATTCAATATGCAAAAGACAAGACTGAAGTGAATAAAATAAGGTTTACAAAAAATCTGAGTTACTTATGTCACTACCAAAATAATATATTTGATGAACCGTCAAGGAAACGTGTTTTTCGAATATGAATTTAGCTTGATTAAATAGTACCTAACTGTAGAAGACCTACGTGTATCAGCTAAAAAATTATATCTCACTAGTTAAATTAGTGAAAAGCTTAGACATCAAAATCAAAGCCGATTTCAATGTCGATACCTAACCATTAACTATGAATAACTTAATCGTGTTTAATATACGCTCTGACCTGCCGACTCAAATAATTTTCTCAAATCTACATCAAATTATTCGACATTAGCATTGTTGTTATTCATTCATACACAATCAAGCAGAAAGACACACTAGCATCTCTCCCGCGAACCTCGTGGAGCGCGCGATCGGCTGCAAGAACCATCATAGTAGCTCGTGCCTATACAGAATTGAGTCCCATTCCTGAAAGATTATCAAACATTCAAAATGTCAAATACACTACCTGTAAGTGCGATGACGCCAACGCCGTCGCCGCAGCCATCCCGCAAGATGAGGGTCATCGTGGCTACAGACTTTATGAAACGGGACACGGATATCGACATCGAAGATGCGAATGAGGTAAAACAAATCTTGGTCCAGACAGCAGATGGAGCAATAGTTATCCCGTGAGATAGGCTTTAGATGCATCTCAGAATGACAAGCTGGAATGAAGCTGATTGCCATTTAGCTAACTGGATGATGTAATCATTTTTGCAATCAGCATCCTTTCTTAAATTGCAATGTCCGCATACACAAAATGTGTAGGTTGGCTCAAGCTGTCATTGATATCGAAGAGTTCGTTGACCTATGCGCTCGTCAGTATATTATTATAGTGTCTCTCCCACACACGTTCCATATAGTATGTTTCTATTACACTATAACACAGCGAAATGTACGTGCCCATGCAATGTTCTACAAACCGATATTTCTGTTATGGCGGTCAATCTCAGAGGTTAGCCATCAACGCAGGACTTATTATAGTGCACAAATGTTTGCGCGGATACAATTGCATTATCTATTCCCTTACATACCAATTCCCTTATATTTCAATGGGACACCAGTGTAACACGACCGAAGAGTGATCAGGCGCTGAAACAACGGCTTAAGGCGCCCATGTAATATGCGCGTACTTATCCTATTTAACATGCCATATAGTCAGCCGACATTCTGTGTTGTCAACATTTTGTGATGATAAGCATATTCGACCGTACCTTTGTACCACTTTCTACAATGTATAAGTTTATAACGTGGCAAAGCCGCGCTTTGGCATGAATGGTCCGGTTCGACTGGAGTGATACCACTCACAGAAAACCGGCGTAAAGCAGCACTGTGCTGTGTTTCGCTGCGTGAGTGAGGGTACCGGAGGCTCAATCCGGGGGAAAGGGGGGTTTAAAGGTTGGCAACGCACTTGTGACTCCACTGGTATCGTGGGTGTCCATGGGCGGCGGCAATCACTTACCATCAGGTGATTCTTCTGCTCGTCTGGCACCTATCACAAAAAAAATGGATTTCAGGATGATGTTTTACTTTTTGCAATGAGTACATCCACTCAAATTGCAGTATATCCTCATATTGGTTCATCTTGACATCACCCGTTCCGGGCTTTTAGTACTCTCCTAGCCCACGAAGCCCCCGAAGGAGGAGAGTAATGAGGAAGCCAAGAGGAACTTAGGGTGGGCTATGGCTACCGATAATTGCCATTGACCCCTCATAAAACAGGTTTGCGTGGCTTGTCAACTCGAATTCACCTGCCCACCATCGTGGAAACTAGGTCAGTACGTTTTTCTGGTCTTACCTTGGGATCGCGCTACGGGAGGCCAACAAACTAACAGGCCGTGAATAACTCAGTAAATTCTCCAGAGATTCTCAAGCTGTTTAAAGCCTGTTCAGTTCTGCGATGTATTTACCTCGGGTTTCTATTACGAGTATTACCATTTTCAGTGACCCTTGTTGCTATACCACTGTTAAAAATAAATAAATACACAAGAAAAAATCATTTCAAAAAAACCTCAAGTCACTAGGCTTCAGTAAAATAGTTGGTTAAAGCATTCAACCGGTCAGTCAAAGCTCGTCTGTAACCTACTGATCCCTTCTGAAGACGCATCGAAAATTTACTTACACTTACTCCGGTGGCTTGACCTCCGATACGATATGTCACCATTTCTCCCCGTCTTGTGCAGCTTGACGCCAATCTCCTGCCTCCAATTCTTGCACGTCCGCCTTCCCTACATCCCGTAAGCGGTAGCGTGGATGCTAAACTGGCCGACGACCAATAAATTTTCAGAGATACCTTATTGATGCCTCGAAAGTAGGGTATCAGACCATACTTTTGATGGGGTGGAGCCATAGTAGGTCGTAGATTCTTATGCGCATTCATTCGTTAACATCATCATAGTCTGTCACAGTTCACTGTTGGATATAGGACCTCTCTAAATGTCGCCATTTTCCTCAACGTTTAGCTCTAACGTTTGGCATGTCATTCCTGCAGGACACCCGCAAGAAGCTCGACGCGTCACTGGTGGAGCACACGTCCGTGATGAAGGGCAGCATCCCGGTGCTGCCGCTGGTGCTGGCCGTGCTGTGCCTCATCTGTAACGTCTGCGTCCCAGGCCTTGGTGAGTAGCTGATAGATATTAAGCTCTTTATTGCACAATATCGATCGATTCTTTCGCAGCTTCGTGTTAGAATCCGCCTTTACACGATCTGTCAGCAGCGCATACTGACTTATTTCGGCCACAAAATGAGAAGAGGTGACGAGATCCTTGAAAAGCTGATCGTTGTTGGGAACACGGAGGGTAAGTGAAATCGAGAACGATCTCCACCCAGATGGACCCATTAAGTGAGAGGGAGGAGCATCCTTGAACAAGTTTTGTTCGGTTACCAGACGCGATGAATAGGCTCCGTTGGAGGCAGATCACACAAGCGAGGTGCAACTCATCCATATCCATTTGATGACCACGATCCTCACTCATGAGGGAGCGGCCGCAGAGTGAGATTTCACAATATACACGAACGTCCATTAGATCTCATTTGGCCCGTGGCAAAAATCAATCTTGTAACATAATATTTTTAAAATTTTTACGATTTTAGAGAAGTATGAAATGAAGAAAAGTTGCTGATGCTTGTTACACAGTTATAACGTTTCACGTGTTTATTTCACAGGTACGATTCTAAGCGGCATATTCTGCCTGTGCTTCGGGATTCCCAGATTTGGAGTTTACGACGGAGCCAAACAAAGGATAGGTATGAATATTTATATCTACACTTCAAGTGGTATCTAAATTAGTTATTTGGATAGCATAGAACCAGTGCTGCTGATATTCAAAGGGACATTGCGAGGAGAACTGACCGCCGATGGAGTGGAACGGTCCTCGAGTGGAGGCCGCGTACCAAGGATCGCAGCCGTGGACCCCATCACGATGACCAGGTGAAGATCGCAAGAATCCCTTAGACGTGGATGGCACGGATAATTTACAATAAAATGGAATTTACGACTTAATCTTTATCGCCATCCTTTTCACACGCGCACTTGGTTTTTTTTTTATGTAAGACTGGATTATTCTCGTTCGTTACGTGACGGTTTGTATTCCCTCAGGACTGATCAGGAGATCCCTGGAGAGGCTTATATCTACCAGAGGGCGTCTTTAGGCAGAAAATGATGATTAAAATTTTCAAAGCATTTATTCGCATGATTAACCTAACCTAACTTTTGTTGCGTGCAGGTTCCCTGGTGATAAACCTGCTGGTGGGCGCGGGGCAGCTGTTCACTGTGCTGTTCTGCCTCGTAGGCTGGGGCTGGTCCATCTGGTGGGGCGTCATCATGCTCAAAGTTGCACGTGAGTACTCCGTCCTTAATTCCGGGAATTCTGGTTTCGAACGGCGCAGTATATCTTCCTTTTCCACACGTCCCTGTCATTCGTCATCGAATCATCCACCCCTCTTTCCATCATTCTCCATCAATCCATCCATCTCTTTTTCAGCCGTCCACTGTTCCTCCACCCACTTACATGTTTTTTTTCTTATGTGATAGCAGACGAATCACCTGATGGTAAGCGATTGCCACCGCCCATGGACACCCGCGACACTAGTGGAGTCACAAGTTCGCTGCCAACCTTTAAGCCCAATCCGGGGCTTTCGGTACCCTCACTCACGCAGCGAAACACAGCACTGCTTCACACCGGTTTTCTGTGAGGCCGTGGTCTTCCCCACTTCCTTTTCTTCACTTTACAAGCCTTTTTTTTTTTTTTTTTGATGACCCAGGATAAATGCGTTACGCATACCCATCCGTCTGTAAACGGATGGGTTATGTCGGACTCCCCCCCGCAGAAGGCGGGGGTATACCGACTAAAACTCCCGGGACTCTCCCTCATCGTCCATAGTGGGAGAGGTCGTGGGGTGAGGTACGAAACCTGGCACCACGACCCCTCCCGGACGGAAAGCCCGCCTACACGGCGGGCACGGCGCTTCTCCCCCCGGGGTCAGGGGGAGGGATGGGGATAGCCGGGAGAGCTGTGCCGTCCCCACCAGGCGTAGGAGGAGGTCCGTGCAATGCCGGTGGTGGGGTTACAGCCCCACGCACCAGCGGACCTGCGCCTCGCAGGGGAAGGAGACGCAAGTATTCGCGTCGTCTCCTCCCTCTACGTGCCTTGCGAAGCGCGGGGGCGAGAGGATCCGCCTCTCGCTCGCGCTCCGCCGCCTCCTTCGCTGCCATCACGTGCTCGCAGAAGGCAGCGAAAGCCTTCCAGGCCTCGTCACTTGCTAGTATAGCTCTCGCTATACTAGCCAGTGAGAGGTCCTGGCCGACCTTCGCCACCAATGCATCACGTTGCGGTGCCCACGGCGCACATACCGCTAGGGTATGTTGCGCCGTGTCCACCGCATCGCCGCACGCGTGGCACGAAGGTGTCTCCTCCCGATGGATCTTATGCAGGTAATAACCGAAGCAACCGTGCCCGGTCATTACCTGCGCCATCCGGAAGGAGACGACACCGTGGGCACGCTCAAGCCACCGGTCCATGACCGGGGCGAGCGCGTCGAGGGTTCTGCGGCCGTAACGGGTGAGGACGAGGTGCTCCGACCATCGCCTCAGGAGGACCTGTCGGGCCTCCTTCCGTACGGCCTCCCGCTCGACGGGGCAAAAGGACTCCCCTTTTGCCCTTTTCTCCGCCGCGAAATCATACACGGCGGAGAGCACCACGGCGTCTGACTCCCATGGAGGGGTCTCAGCGAGCAAACAGGCCACGTCGAAGCTTACCGTGCAGTAAGTTCGAGCGACCCGTTGCGCTACCACCCGCTGAGGCCCCCGCAAGAAGGGAAGACTTTCCCCCCTTGCTAGGGATCACTTTACAAGCCTTCATCAACACCACCCAAATAACTTATCCGGAGTGTACAATTACTATCCTCCTCATGAGCCCGGGATACGCTGGACCATGATCCAGGATTCGGTGTACAATCACTTTCAATATTTTCTAGATATTCCACCTGTTTTCATACAACACGGTATAAGTTCAAGGCTCTAGAAATTTGATAAGAAATTAAAATATTGCGTCGCGTTTCGTCGTTATCAAATATCTTTTTAGAACTAAAATTATTCCATTGTCAACAGCAAGATTATTATCAAAGTAAACTTAAGCTGTTTGAAAATTGTTGAAATATCCTCATGTGCGTACAGTGAACGTTTATAAACCATGATTTTTTAACCGTCTTACTCCCTCATCGAGGGCATTAAAAATATCCTCCAACCGATTACGGCTACGGCACGTATGCAGAATATATTATAGTGCTCAAGTGTGTGCGCAAACACAAGTGCACTCTCTATTCCCTTACCCTCATATTCTGATGGGACACTACTGTGACACGACCGTAGATGGATCGGGCGCAGGACCAACCGCTTAACGTGCTTTCCGAGGCACGGAGGTATAACACCGCTAACTTCCAGACTTCCGGGCTGCCACTAAGAATTTCTTACCGAAAACTTAGGTACATATTTTGAGCCCGACCCGGGGATCGAACCTCGGGACCTCTTGCTCAACAGTCGCTTAAAAGTGCGACCCACTAAACAATGCGCCACCGAGGCAGCCGAGGGCATTATACTGGTGATAACAAACATGTTTCCCCAAGGAACATAGGGTCTAATCTCAAAAAAATATATATCCCATACAATTTGCACCAATCAGTTAAAAAAGCACGGTGTATATTCGTTCACTGAAGTACAGCCAAACGCATCAAATTATACAAAACTGTCAAATTTCTTCAGTCGATTTTCACCATTATATTAAACACATTCGGTTCAATATAAATTGACCAAATTACAGAATTTTGACAGATTGTTGTAACCTGATATGCTGCTGTCTATACGTACAAAGATAGTTTTGGTTTATGTAATTCGGGAAGGGATGTGACCTTGATGACTTCCTAGGAAGTTGAGTTTTATTCTGTAAATGTTGGCGCCCAACACGTTGATTTCTCAGAAAAAACTGGTTTATTCTGAAAATGTTGGCGCCCAACACGTTGATTTCTCAGCAAAAACTGGTTTATTCAGAAAATGTTGGCGCCCAACACGTTGATTTCTCAGCAAAAACTGGTTATTCAGAAAAATGTTGGCGCCCAACACGTTGATTTCTCAGCAAAAACTGGTTTATTCTAAAAATGTTGGCGCCCAACACGTTGATTTCTCAGCAAAAACTGGTTTATTCTAAAAATGTTGGCACCCAACACGTTGATTTCTCAGCA
The DNA here is from genome assembly GCA_019059595.1 of Marasmia exigua. Taxonomy (NCBI): domain Eukaryota; kingdom Metazoa; phylum Arthropoda; class Insecta; order Lepidoptera; family Crambidae; genus Marasmia; species Marasmia exigua. The sequence continues at coordinate 11,366 of JADPWL010003266.1, forward strand.
AAAACTGGTTTATTCTAAAAATGTTGGCGCCCAACACGTTGATTTTCAACAAAAACTCGTTGTAACATTTACGTGACGAAATTTTGATACTTCTTTTCAATATTTAATATTCTGCACAGGAAGATTACCTATCACAACCTTGCCGTAACAGTCTTGTACTAGTTTAATATACCTACCTAATAAGTATGTTATTGAACTATTGACAGTGTGTACAAATTGTAATTATGCACAATAAAATTATTTGTATTTTGTCATTTTCTTAATCTTATTTTTTTTTTAGGTAAATATCGTAAGATAAAAGCTGAAGCGGCGGCGGAAGAGGCGGAGGCAGCGCCACCCGTCACCGCCAACAACCACACGCGCGCGTAGCCGCCACGCGCCGGGACTCGACCACGGGTGACGACCCAGATGATAATACAACTAGGAAACAGAACTGACCTATTTCTTGGATTTTTTTTTGTTGAGGCTAACGCTTGGCCAAAGTCGCACGCACCTGATGGAAAACGTCGACGTCTTAACTATAACTAGCAAACTGGGTGATAGTATTTCAAATAAGTTTAAATAAAGATTCAAAGTAAAAAAAAATCAAATACCTAATCAAAACCCAAGTAATAGAAATTAAATAAATCTTTAAGTAAGTATGAAGCAAAGACGTTTGACAACCCGATTTCAACAGTTATCTAGATATCTATAATTCATAGGTAGCGGTGACGAATAAATAAACATTTAAAAAAATGTTTGCAAAAACTATAAGCTGCTAGCTAGAAAACATTTTGACGGAAACCATTTACATATGTAATCCTAAAACTAGTTATGTAAGAAATCTCAAGTCGTCACTCTTAAACATAGTTTATTAAAATCAGCAAATAACACTTGCTTTTTAATAAAAGTTAACAAAACTCGAACAATGTAAAAAGGCGAAAAATGTAAATAAATTAGGGCTCAGAATTAATTAGGATTGTACAATACAGCGCAGTTGGAGCGTGGACCGATATTTTTAAATCTTGTAAATTTTAGAAAATTATCTGCGGGACAGATTGAAAATTTTAACCATTTCAAAAATGGTTTTTTCAATAAAAATCACTTCCGTTCGAAGTTTTCCGACCATTATGGTCTTTTTATTAGGTAAGTTTATAACATCAAAGAGGGTGCCACAGACTTGCGACATGTGAATAGAAAGTTTGGCATTCCGCAAAGAAAAAAAGTCTTTTTTACATTGAGAAGTATGATGACAGCTGCTGTATTACTGTTGAAATGACGAAATGTTATAGCACTGATCGTCATCATCATCTCGTTTAAAAGACGATAATAAATTCTCCATTATCTAAAACTAAGTTAATTGTGGAAAATAAGATATAGAAAGTTGTAGAAATTAAGAATTTTGGGTGTTTTGGCAACACAAAAATTATAATATGGAAAAATTCTGTAAATATTCATGATAAGTAATTCAAATTTTCTCGCAAAATATCTAATTAGGCACTAAAAGTAAGGAAAAGGTAGAGTTGTATAAAAGTATTTAACGTTTTATTATTGTAGTAAAATATAATGAAATCGCAAGTCGCAAGTATGAGGAAACCTTGAAGACTTATGTATATTATGATCTTAATGGCCCCAGTGCTTCAATAATATATTAGTATTATATTATTATACTCATTAATATAATATTAAAGAGCTCAAGATAGAAGACGTGTCTACAGACTATCATTAATATTCTTGATGATTATTATATTTTTTTATTTAATCGACTCTCTCAAAAATCGGAATCGTCGAAGAATTTCCGAAAAATTAGGAAAACATTAGATATTTTTCTTACTTAGGGCCGATTCAACCAACCTTATTCCAATACTAAATCTATGGTATGGCGCTGTCATTTCATAAAAATCTGACGTTGTACCATATCCACGGATAAAGATTGGTCGCATCAGGACTCCTTGAAATTAAAGAGATGCTAAAAACAACAGTTTACATTTTCCTTCTTGAGCACAACGCCCTCTGTCAATATAATAAAAAAAAATACTAAAACATAAATATATAAGACACTCAAAGCCGGCTGCCCGCGTAAAGCGATCTCGGCATGAGACAGAAACAAAAAAAACGGAGAGACACAATGCGATATACTAACGAACTCATCGATATCAATGTCAGCTAAAGCCAACTTCTGTGTCTATTTATTTTGTAATGCTACTTTGAATTGGGCTTTATTTATAAACGTTCCTTTATAAATAAACCTTTGTTAGCTAAATCATTGTTATAAAGCAGTTTTGACGTATGAAACAAAAAAAACATGCAAAATAAAAAACATAAAACGGTTTATTAACACTTTTTTAGTTAACAACGGTTAAAAAAACGTTATGTATCTTTATCTTTATATCATGCAACATCTGACAGTGGGCAGGGCTAGTGCCTCCGCCGAGACCAGCCAAGGGAAAATCAGACTATCTTTTCTCGAAATATGTATAAGACGGTAAATAATATTCATTTAATTATTTTCCCCATGTAATAACAGGTTTCAACGATTCACTCTTCTATCTTAGCAAATGTAACGAAAACGTAAACTAGCCTTAAGAATCTTTTGTAAATGACCAAAACGTGTAACTTTTTTGAAAACCAATCGAGTAGAGGTCACAATATTATTGAATTTTTTTAGCAAATCAACTAATGTATTGTAGTTTTTGACATTTTTCCAGTACGTAACATTATTATTACAATGTATAATAAATACTGTTAATTTTTTGATTACCAATACAGTATTTTGATATTTAGCATCACAATTATTTCAACTGAATAATACTTTAAGTAAGTACATAACATGATTTTATACAACTTTTTCATTATTTACTGAGGAAATGAGAATACCTACTTATATTCAAATGATTTTCTAAAATTAAAATCATTATTTTGTACAAACTTCATTTCATTAATATCAGATTATTTAACTTGGCATTGTACAAATTAATATTGACATTATTTACTTTATACAGGTGTTTCAGCAAATAATTTTATCCTGAGTACCATTAAGAGCAGCTTAGTTTTAAAACTCGATAAAAAAAAACAACTTTTACTTGTAATAACTAGAACTACCTTTTTGTGAGAATTTCCTAAAGTCACATAATGCTGAATATTTGGCTTATTCCGTTTATCCACACTAAGCGTGAGTCCATCTGTTCACCCTGGATGAGGTGAATAGCCGCACAAGCGTTTACAAGTTTCTCTTAGGGTGGATTAAAGGAATAAAAGAAATACAATAATAAAAGAAAGGAAGAAGCTGTAGTACTTATTTGCCGATACAACCTGTATAATAATAATAATAAAAGAAATCATTAATAAATAGTAACGTTCGTTTTGATATGAAACATTGCGATATTCTCGTGAACGAGTTCTTCCATAAGTTTAAATTATTAAGATATTTTTAATTATATTAAGTTTGACTTGTATTCTATATTATAGTTGCTTGTACAACGAATAATCAATAAAAACATAATTTGACCTTTGTTTTTTCTTAGTAAATCCAAATCCTGTACGGACAGCCACACGCTTGGTTACTTAAATCTTTCAAAATTGTATTCTTTCAATATCAATTGAGAAAATTTTACAGATTGTACTAAACCAACATATAGTTGTTTTTACATAAAAGCTACAACTACTCTTTAAATATTAGTTATGTGATAAAGTATAATATAAAGTAGAATAGCATGCAAGGCAAAAGGTTTACCGTAAAATAAAGAAAAAATCCATAAATAAAACTCGGTTCCATTTTACAATATCACTTTATTACGGTTTCGTATTACATAGCGTCTCAGGCGCGACGCCCTCTACCGGCCTACAGTATGCAGCTACAGCGTGGTTCAAACATAATATGAATCTGTCAACCTTCTGTCAGAATATTACACTTTTGTAATATTTTTAACTTAGCAACACAACTGACTACTTTTTTATGGTAAACGGGGTGAGGTGAGCGGTGGTAACTCAATGGATACGAATTAAATATAAAATTAATTAATTAATCACTCACAAGGAAAAACAGTAAAATTAAAACAAAATAATAAGCTGTCAAAAATCTTAAAATTACAAAAAAATTAAATCTATTTTGATAAATCGCAAGTCACGATTTAAAAAATCGATTTTATTTTTGTTGTCACCATACATAAATTTAAAAAGGAGGAAAGACAATTTTTGTTTTCTTAGAACATTATAAGATCTGAATTTTGTAAATCATAATGAATAGATATAAAATAAAATATATTTGTTTTTATTAATCATTACAAATTATTTTCAAATAATACCCGAAAAGTGATTTTCAGTTTAAGTGTACTATTAAATTATATTAAATATCATTTATTTCAACCAAATTACCGGTCATAAAAATGGAATATAGCAAAACAATTTTTGACATTCATACTTTGTAATAAATAAATAAATGTCAAGTTAAATTAATAGGAAATCATAAATGTCACTATTCCGACAGATGGTTGATAACATGTTTTACAACAAAACTGATAATTTTATACCCGATTGTGACATTCTAGAGATCTTATACGGACTAAATATTTCAGAGAGTCTAAAAATGTTTGCAAAAATATTGTAATTAATATCCAGTAACCGCGTCATTGCAATAACATAGGTACTAAAACTGCTAGTTGGTTAGTTATATTATGTAATATATAAAATATTTTTTACATTCGAAACTCCGCTATCCGCTTATGAATAAGTATGATTTGATAAGGTAACATAATAATTTAGTTTTGAATGTTTGACCTACAGCTTGCAACAGGTGACTAAGAACAGAGCAGAATGGCCAATTCTTGTGCCAAGGGCATAACAATTGATCATTAAAAAACAATTGCCCAAAAATATAAATAGGACTTTTGCAAAGTGTGTACATATGTAAGGGTTTCAATCTAGCTCCTAAGTCATAAATATATAGCATGTTATTCCTATTGGCTGTAACCTGTTTTGTACATCAATAAATAAATATAAATCCTGTTCGTTCGTTGGTTACTTAGGTGCTTGAGCTACCTATCTCGGAGTCAGATCAATGTGAGTGATGTTGTGAAAATTATTTTATTAATATATTTTGAGATAATAATTTCCCTAACCAACCAGCAATTTGCATTATTGAACTATAATCATCTATAGTGTATACCCAGTGTCATACCTTTTGTAGGTTAGAGTAGGTCTCGATTTAATTGCACATGGCCGTCATTAAACGCATCACTGACATGATTCTAACACATCACTGACGCGTTTCTAACGTGTCACTGACATGTCATTAAAGTTTAAATCTCGAACTGACAAGTCATTGAAGTGTCACTAACGCGTCAATAACACGTCAATTAGTATGAATGATATACCTTATAGCACCTCATTCGCATACTTGGAGAAATGTTATTTGATATTTATTAACTCTGTTGTGGTTGGGATCTTATAAAGTATCAAAATAATTCGAAACATGGTCCTTAATTATAATTAAAATTTCAGCCCCAATGTTAAACCAATCACATGGGAAATAGACACAGCACGTGTGTAGTAATATCGTGTACTCGGTTGGGCACATATTGCAACAACAAATGTACGCACACGAAAAATGCTTGACGAAACCATATCCTCTGTTGGGTACATAGCAATGAAAATAGACCAAGAGTGCAGAAATTTGACTTTAAATTACATTAGACCATAGCATATTAATTAGTAACAGATTAGCTCTGTTTATAAAAATTAATCAGTGTAAAAAAAACTTAATGAATTTTAGCGAAAATTGAATTGAATTAAGTCAGAATTATATATGAAGCAATTTAAAAAAAACTGGTTGTATGATTAAATAATTGTCTATAAAATCCCAACCAACACAAAACAGCACTAATATATTGAAGCCTTTGCAAAGTAATAGTATTTAATTTAAAGTTTAATATGGTAAACCGGATTAATTAATTAATTTTGACCTACAAGTAAAATGCCGTTCACAATTTTATTTATCAATGCTAAACTAAATCAATTTGTTTATGATTGCAGTAGTATTAAGTAATCTATGTTTAGGTATGATATTTTAACATTTCACGTACTAGGTAAGAGCATAAATGTAGATATGGTGACTAAAATATGCAGAAAAGTGTATAAAATTCGAAATATTATGTCTTTTGATCAAAATACTATTGATAATTTTTGATTTTTCTAAAATATCAGTATCTATATGTACTTATATATTCGATTTGTAAGATAATACGAATCTCAGCCTAATACGTGAAAATTTATTAATTTAAGCTATTTTAGACCAATTTTGATTTAAGAAACTACATCACTCTTTTATGGCTTATTTATTTTATTTATTAAATGAACGATTATTTATTTTCACGATCTGAGAAACACTAGCACCTCTAGTGGCTAGATATTGAAACTCTATGATCGAAGTGAAAAAAATATCGGTTTTTAACAACGTTCAACTTAAATTGATTTAAAATACTTTTGGATAACTTTTCAAAAGATAAAATAATACGTTTTTCACCGCTAGAGGCACGCGTGGTAGCCCTCACATCGCCATATTTAAAAAACACTAAAAATCATGACAATTTATCACTCGTGTTCAAACGTGGAATATGTTACAGATGAGTCTTCACTGCTCGTCAATCGATAAATGTAAAATTACAATGAATACTCTGTATCTGCGTCAAGGCAAGAGTTAAAAATAAATAGTTATAACTAAAATTATATTTACACCGTTTAAAAAGCATAATCGATCTCGAAATATCTTACTTAAAAAAATAAAAAATCTATTCCATAGCAAGTTTTTTTATATAAAAAAAATCAAATCATCTATGGCAAATTGTACTTATTTATCACCGTTTGAATAAAAAATGGGGGCTAAAAATAATAAAAAATAATATTTTATTGTAATTAAAGGACTCTTTGGCTAATACCAAAAAATAAGCCGTATTTTACTTACGAATACGGGGGAAAATAACACGAGTTTGGAGCATATAGAGAAAAATATCCATTATACTTTTAGGCATACTCAAAGGTATTACGTCAAAATTTAATTTTTTTTCTACTACTGTATGTAAAATTAAGCTAGATTAAAATGACAGCTATTGGTGTCACAGAAAAAATATCTTTAGGATTGTAGTAATTAAAATCTATGGATTAAAACTTGGTTAAATGATAAACCTTATGGCTATTGAAATAACGGTCAAGTGACATCTGTCATTCTAATCAAGCTATTTTTTACGAAGTATAACAAGTGACAGCTGTCTGTCTCTTTCAATCTTGCTACTTGCCCATATATGCTTCGCACACTCACTTGTAAAATGCTATACGCGACATTAAATATAGGAAACAATATACATGAGTATTATCCGTCTTGCGTTAGTAAGGCCGAATGAAATTTAATTTTAACTTACCAATTGATAAAAGCACACTTTTGGTATGTTCAGTTCAGTCAGCAGCTTGTGAGCTATATGACTAGGTTTATTTTATTGGACTTAGCTTTCACTATTTCAGTTAATTCTTCAGGATCTATAAGCGGAAAAGTATTTTTTTTAATCTTAGTTAACAACTGTATTTTACAAAATACAATTTAAGTTACACGAAAAATCACTTTCAATACAACTATTTATTAGCTATTTCTAGCCACTTGTCAAACCCGTTTTTGCACCAAGATTTTTTATAGTAGATAGACTTTGTTAAAATAATAGATATACAAGTTAGTTCATCAGCTTTTGACTGAACTAAACACAAAACGTCGAATAATACATCTCATAGACAGATTCACGAATAATTTCGCTTCGTCATTGCTACAGTTATCATACTTGATAATTACGATATTCGTTATTAATAATAAAAATAAATATTATTACAATATTATTATTACTAGTGGACTGACCGAAATAATTCTACGCACAGGTCGACGGGAATAATGCTATAGTGTCACATGATCGAATCATACAGAAGGATAACTCCATAATAAATGTCAAAAAGATAATTTTTCTGTTGCTCAAAAACACTTTAAACAGGTCCTTTCAATAAATAACTCTTTTTCTAAAACTTTTGCAAACTCTCTGAAAAAAACACAAATCGACACAAAATTGCATATTTTATATAGATTTGTTTGTAATTTTTTGAGATGTCGATTTGTTTGAAAACTTGAAATATTTATCGATAAGTTCAATAGTTTATAGAACAATAGTTATTTAATGGTCTATCGATACATTATTATGACTTGATAAAAGCTTTAAAAAATCTTTGCTTTTTTATGAAATAGGGGCAGGTCAACTAACGTAACACCTGATGGTAAGAGACGACCACCGGCCATAGACACCTGCAACAGCCAAAGGAGTTACATGTGCGCTGCCGGTCTTTCAAAATGAAGTACGCACTTTTGTCAAAGGTTTGCAGGCCGTAACGGTCCAGAAACACGGCAGTTAATATTCCCTAATTTTCCTTCGTCTGTTCTTATATTAAAAAGTTTCCCAACTGTATGATTCTAGATACCATACGATATCGCAATATATCTAACGTAAAAATAATTTAGAATACATCGATTCATCGCAGGGTGTGATAGTTTTATCCATAAAATAAACACATTTTGACCGCAAAACCAAATATGTTTGTTGCAAACCATACGACAATGTTCTAGCAACTAATTAAAAGTTTATCATAATAAATATAAGATAATTTAGCACCAATTTATTTAAGCTCCTCATTGAATTTGAAGATGTAAAAAGTCTTGTAGCTAACCAGAAATAGCAAATTATTATTTAAAATTAACAATGGAACATTCAAAGTAATAAAATAATACATTGTCATTTATTTCTCAAATGCATTCCCAATGCAACATAATAAAAACCACTGTTTTGTTTGGCAGTAGATAAAAATACGTTTATTTTTTATTCATGTACCTATAGGGTACATAATTATTAGAGTCCTGCAAATATGTTATTAAAATGTGTCTAGTAAAGTAGTTATACTTTCTAGTTCATAATATTCAATATCAATGGTACCAATGATTGACCGCCGATTGTACTTTTTTACTTCGTGCAACAAAGAATAAATAAAATAAAATATTTAATAAATATCAGACCCTGATTTTTTAGGTTTCAATTGTCAACATTATTTTGATCACTTTGAATGCTTACATATTTTTGACGCTGAATGTACACGTATTATTTTAAAATAACAAATAAATAAAAATTTAAGACCCAAAAACTAGCACTCTCAAGAATTAGCATTAAAAAACTATGTTTGAATAGAAAGCGTAATGAGCCTTGTCTGTTTTATTGACAAATAACAGGGCAGTACCATTAGTAGAGACGCTTTCTGTAACTCACTGGCCATTCTCCCTTGAAAGAAGAATGTCGTATGTCACAAAACTATCACGCCCTGCATACATATACTAGGATTATCATAAACCAGCTAGTGTAAGCGAGAATGACCCGTACTACTGGAGGATACAGTTGTTTTTTCTCTGTATCTCCACCTGGGAGAGGTTGCGCTCTATTGCGTCGTCGTCTGCTATCCTGTGGGTTTAAATGTCCATTTAAAATTATATGGAAAATTAAAAATTATCGTACGTTTAAAAAAAGCACAACTTTTAGGAATTAATTTCTAACTTTTAAGGTATTTTTTTTTCTACGACGTCTGGCTGAAAGCAATCGGCCATTTTCTTTAAATGGCGCGAGTTTAATGGTGACATTTTTATATAAATCATATTGATATAATAATGACATAAATAGATCAAAATAGCTTATCATCCCAACCAATATTTCAAATGAAATATTCGAATCACTTTTCTTTGCAAAATTAAGTTATGTTTTTTTTTATTATGGCTCTACCCGAAGATAATTCGCCAATGACAAGTAACTTATTGCGAATAAGTAGGTAGTCAACAGTCGAAGTCAGTCAAAATCACAGTCACTCAATAAAACGCATGTGTTTTACGTTTTATCGACCTACGGATTCATCGGATATCACTGTAAAACCAATCGCGGAGTTTTAAGACTCTATTAGGTCCAAGCAAGTTGTCACGAGACAACGCATTCGACACACATAACAGTGTTAAAAACGATACAATCCAACGATTCTTATTATTAGGATCACTTTGCGGCACTTCACTGCACAAATAAACACCACATTTGTACACTAAAAACCACTAGCCACTAATTTAAAACCTTTGAATTGCATCAGCCCATGCGGCTTGTTTTAGCCCTACCCGCCGAATCCTAAGTTATGTTTTTTTTTTTTTTCATATATATTTGAATGAATTTTGCAAATATTTGACTCAACCTCGACACGCTTTAACTATATGATATAAAATCAATTGTTTTATAAAAAAAAAACTTACGCTTTCTCCTGTTCGTCCATTTCTTGCACTAGTCTATCTCTTTCGTTCACCGCCGACAGCAGTTCCTGAAAACAAAGAAGTAGTAGAATTTATGAAGTTGAGCATTCAAACATTAAATAAACGCTAAAATTGGTACATAGAAAACAATGTTTTTTGCTCTGTGAACCTGTAAAGAGAGCATTTTTGTATGAAAATTACACTATGGGCAAGATTTCGTGCCGGTAGGTGTATCTATCTAGGTACGCACCTTTTTCTTTTTTTGTCGCTGTGAAAAATGCTGGCCTTATGCATACTCGAGATAGCGGGGGCCATCAGGGGTTATGTCGGGCTCTTCTCTAGGTATGCGCCCAGAGACTATACCGACTAAAAAACACAGCGGCGTTCCCTCATCGCCCAATTGGGGAAAGGCTATGGGTATCCGGCAAAGCCTTGGACTACCACGACCTCCCCGGATCTATCGCACCCTTAGTAAAATACCGACCTAACTCAAAATTGTTGATATTTTTATAGCAATTCTTTGCAATTTATTCTTGAGTAGTCTTGAGTAAATCACGCACTTCAAATTTCATCTCGTGTTCATATGTGAGTGTACCTATTTACTTAACTCAAAATTGTTGTTAGATGACCTTTCATCCCTGGATTTTAGCCGATACTATTTTCACTTAGCATCTATCTATATTAAATTTTGAGTTAGGTCGGTATTTTACTAAGGGTGCGCTATGTAATGTACGCACCTGCAGCAACAACCTCTCGCGGCGCTTCTGGCCGGGCGTCTTGCGCCACTCGTCCACGCCCAGCGACAGCCGCAGCTCGCGCGCCAGCAGCTCGCAGCGCCGGCTGAGGTCCTCCTCTTGCTCGCTACCAACAGACACGCCATTGACGCTGGGATACTGATGATGTGGCTCTTACGTAATCAACCATATTTAGTTTTTCAGCGCCATCTAGCGTCTTTGCGTGGAACTGGCTGGTACTACCACAGAACGATAACTAAAGCAATAGAAGACCTACAAAAATAAAAGCTACGTCCAACTATCTTATTCACATCTGATGATACATCGTGCACGAGAGTGAGCGAAACAAAAACACCGCTTGGTTTTTATTATTTTCGAATGAGTCACGAGTTAAAATGTCAAATGGTTATACTTGGTTGTAATCCTTACTTCCTTATCCTTACTAATATTATAAAGGCGAAAGTTTGTTTGGATGGATGTATGGATGGATGTTTGTTCCTCTTTCACGCAAAAACTACTAAACGGATTTTAATGAAACTTTACAGTAATGTAGCTTATAGATCAGAATAACACATAGGCTATAATTTATAAAGATATCTATAAGACCTTGCTTTTATTCGAATTACACGCAGACGAAGTCGCGGGCAAAAGCTAGTAATTAATAATGCTACTAAATCAAAAGTACGTACCTGCGCCATGATCTTTTTTATAAAGTCAGACCGATTGATAATGGTCGCATTGTTACGGTCGTGCGTCGTGGACGGTTTTGGCTGGTGACATACTTCTGAATTACGAATGTCCAGATGTAAATGCGTCCGTTTCTTACACATTTACAATGTCAGAAGAGAAAATAGTACAAACTACTGTATTCTGTTGCTATTTTAGTATGGTTTCTATTGCTTTAGTTATTGTTCTGAGAGTAGTACTACCAGATTGTCGATAACAACTCAGTAGCCAGTTCCTCGCACCGCCGCTGGATGTCGCACAAATAAAACAGCACAAGGCCTGCGTGCCCGCCATATTTTTTACATCACTTCTACTCTGTGACTACGACGAACGACTGGTACAAGAAAATAAATTCTCTCTGTCTATAAATTCAACAGGTTCTTCTATCAGCCCCCAGCGACTCCGCCCGCAAACAGCTAGTGATTATTAAAAATATATTTTACTCCCGATTCAGCATTTCTTCCAATCGCAATTACATTCCCCTGACAGATGTTACTTCTCTTGCCTTTTTTATGCCTATTCTATAATAATAATTATATATACAGGGATAGTCGCCTGCTGGTATCACATCACTTTATAGTAAAACTTTCAATTGAACTGCCCTCTACGTGTTGGCTTCGGCGCCACGCACGCCTTCCAGTCCGGGACATAATTGCCCGTGGTTATACATAATAACATACATAATAATAATATCCTCCAGCCGATCGTAGCGATCAGCCGTGACACGACCGAAGAGAGATCGGATGCAGGACCAACGGCTTAACGTGCTTTTCGAGGCTAGGAGGTACAAGGCCGCCAACTTCGAGACTCCAGGCTAACGCTAAGCATTTCTTACCGAAAACTTAGGTACGACCCGGGGATCGAACCCAGGACCTCTTGCGCAGCCGTCGCTTTAAAGTGTGACCCACTAACCACTGCGCCACCGAGGAAGTCAACAAACAATAATTTTATCTGAATATAAATATATAAATATTTCACAACATCACATATATTCATCTGACTCTGAGATAGGTAGCTCAAGCACCTGTGTTACGGATATCAGAATCAACAGCGGAATTACAAATATATACATATAATACTTTTCTTTTGTAAATACATACTTATAATACATACAAACACCCAGACCAATACAAACAAACATGTTCAAACACAAATGTTTGTACCGCAACCCTTGGACCAAAGGCAGCGTTCACTACCACTGTTCCAAACGGGTTGTCAATTGAATAAATGTCTTCAATTAAGAGTATCCCAGTAGTTGTATTCAGCCTGTTACCAGACGCACAAATAATATCAAAAAGAAACCAATTATTTCAATATTCAATGTTGCCACTAGATGGCGTTAACAAGTGGAATTGCTTCGGAGGGGCATATGCCCAACGGTGAACGAACGAATGGTGATGAAAAGAAGACTGCCTGATACAGGTATATATTTACTTAATAGTATATGCATAACCATAAATATTGTAGACAATAAGGTTTACTAACAAATAAACTTTTTTAATTAAAATAAGAAAAAGAACTGTGCAAGGTCCTAGCCGAGCCTTCATACAATTCATTTATTTATTTATATTTACAGGCCATGCACTTATAAACGTTTCGCATTGGTCGATGCTTAAGGTGACGGGTAGGGCACACTAGCGACGCCAATCCATTTTAATTGTTAGCTACTTAACTGGATCTATTTGAAACAATTTCGGGGTTACAACCTCTCGGCAAACACTTATACTTTTTATTAATTAACCATGCACAAATGTTGGGTCTGACTGAACCGCGAAATTGTCTCAAATAGATCCGGTTTCATCATCATCATCAGCCCATTTAAGTCCCCACTGCTGGGGCACGGGCCTCCCTCAATCACATGAGGGGTAATTGCCATACTCACCACGCTTGGCAGACGGGTTGGCGAGGGTTTTGATATAAATGCAGAGTTTTCCTTCTCTGGGTGCTGATGATCATGCCAGCAGATTTACCTTAGTCGCCTTTTACGACACCTCGGTAAGAGTGAGGGTGGCGTATTCTACTCTGCCGTGGACCACACGGCTTTGTAGATCCGATTTAGTAGCTAACAATTAAAACCGATTGGTGTCGCTAGTTAGGACTACACGTCGCCTTAAGTAACAAAATGAAAATAAAAAACGTTTCAATACTCACAGGATGTTGAGCTGCATCTGACGACGCAACAGCGCATTCTTCTTGTTCACCTAAGTTGAACCACTGCGACATCAATCGGTCCTCCTCCTGACATTCATTAATCATTAGAACCAACATTAATAAAAAACAAGTTCTGTGACGGTCACAGCCGCCTGATCATTTAGAGCCATAATGTTTTCCACAATAAATAAATAAATAACAAATACATAATAAAGTTTATTTAATTTTAATTTTATTTATTTTGCATTTTAAAAACTATATAATACAACGTAATACATAAGCTTTATACAGTTGCACCCTGTTAGGGTATTGAAATTGAAATAATGTAACGGTTTTTATTTGACTATAAAAAAGAATATCCGTGTGTCGCAGATGTCCATGGGTGGCGGTAATTCACTTACCATCAGGTGAGCCGTCTGCTCGTTTGTCATCCATAATGTAATAAAAAAAAAAGCTAAGGTATCATGGACATTTAGGCTAATTTATACATATTTAAGCATTTCTGTGTAGCTAAAAACAAGGCTTGTTTTACTATACATTGCTCCACGTAAAGCTATGTAAAATAATACAAGTTATCTAATCCGCGGTCTGACATAATAATTTTGAATATTGTAATCACAGTAGCAACAGGGATTATCGTAAATGATTTAGTAATATAATAATAATAATAATTCTCACAACATCTCGTACGTTGACCTGATTCCGTACTAAGTAGCTTAAGCACTTGTGTTACAGATATCAGACAACAGAGGAACACAAATATATACTTCAATACATGTATTAAACAACAGCTTTTTTTATTTCGATCTATTTCAAATCAATGTGTTGCAGATGTCCATGGGTGGCGGTAATCACTTACCGTGGTAAGGTGAGCCGTCTGCTCGTTTGTCCGTAACTGTTATTACATAATGTAAAAAAACATTATGATTTCAAAAATGTTGGAAATTGTGATAAATAGGTATGTTTATCACAAACTACACCTATAAATACAATTTATTTTTATTTAAAAATTTTTTTTAATGTATTTATTATTAAACTTACAAATTTAGTTTACAAATTACACTTGTCCTAAAAAACTGTTTACACAGTTTGTCTGCAGGATCGGTTGAGTCTTAGCACAATAGGGTATATAATTCTAAACTAAATCAAGAAAATACTTTCTTAGTTTGTTTCTAAATATATTTTTTACTGATTCCCGTCGAATGTCCTCCGGCAAGCTATTTAGAAGATATGGTAGTTCTTTTTTTCAACGTTCTATCTCCAAAGTAGTTATGTACTTTAGGTACATGAAAGTTGCCAGCGGACATCGAGCGAGTACCTATGCTATGCTTAACCAACGTTAGATTACTCTCCCGAGTGTTAAAATTGTTTATAGCTAATAAATATCTATGTTTTAAGCTAACCGGTAGTATCTTGCAAATCTTAAACAATTTTGTGTAATCACCTTTACATTTAGCTTTTGTTTTATTAGTTACTAGTAACTTTAGAAAACGAATCTGAAGTTTTCTTTATTTATTAACTTCGTTTACTAGTTATTATTACACCAAACATATACAGCAAATCTAGTTACAATTACAAGTTACTTTCTAAATGTAAATGAATTGATTCGAATCACAGAAACTATTAAAAATGAGAACAATATCGTATCTAAAATTTACTATACGTCTTAAATACACAATTTTTTAATTAAAATAATTCCAACATTACTTAAATCGAAAATATCTAAATATGTGATCAGAATATCGTTTGTAAATCAAGTACCGGTTCCCGAGGTGTGTTTACGCAGGCTAACAGGGCTTTACGCCATTTTCTCTGAAATAATTACGTATTTTTATAATGGCGCTACTGTCGCTTATGACATAGTGCTATAGTGACCCCATAAGCGTGGCATGGTATGGGAACCCATCGGAAGTTAATCATACATCCGTTGTCACGATTTTCTTGATGCATTGTATTGTAATTGTTTTCATATGTAATGTCAGCGATTAAAAGGTTCTTTCGCAATGAGGGTTTTGCGCGTGTGAAAAATCCGCTAGATGGAGTACTATAGGAATGAGGTCCATATACAATGTGATTGGTTATTTTTAAACGTGATCTGTCAAAATGTCTATTCGACAAACTAAACAACCAATGCGGTTGATGTTGGATCTCAGTTCAACAATACGCCATCTAGCGGATTTTTCACACGCGAAAACCCTCATTTATTGCACTATTCCGGCGATATATTATATAACACTGGGATCACAATACAGACCGACCAAATTCAGAAGGCACTTCAATGACATTGACAGGGGACAACTATGTCGCAATAAAGTTACCAGTAATAAAAAAATATTTCAAGTTGGTAATTATTAGGATGCATTTGAGACACGTAATATGATTACGATATATTTTATATATTGCTAAAAGAAGCGTTCTTGCGGCATATTTGAATATTGCATTTTCTTTTTCATTTTTTTTATTAAATTATCTAAAATAAAAACAGAATATTATTTTTAGGGCTCCTTATAAACAAATGAATACCCTAAGATAGTTTTCAGAATTTTGTCAAATAGCCTTTGTTGGGCCAAAATAAAAGGCCACATTTGACATTTCATAAAAATTCGACAACGTAACCTTGTAACAACGGGCATTAAATTTATCAATCTTTCAATGTTAAAATAGCACAATCTCTTAACTTTTTAAAATCATATTAGTATTTATTTATTGCATAAAAGACAAAAAAGATAGTTTCACGATTTTACTTTTCTAGAAAATTTTACGTTGGTACAATGTTATAACTGTCAATCCATTTTCTTTTGTTATTCTTAATTGAAGTTTTTAAGCTCTAGGGATGTTCCTAAAATAATCGAACGAATACAATGTTTACTCGTGTAGGAATTTTCAATCAGAAATGAAACTCAGATTCGGATTCAATAAAACGTATTCATTTGTTGTTTAAAAATATATTTTTAAACAACTAATGAATACGATAACTTGGTAAACAGAAAAACTACCTATATATGGCTCACGATATATGCGCTTAGATTTCGAAGAAAAAGAAATAAACTGGCCGCGGATCAATATCTAGGATCGGTACCTATTATCTTTTTTCTTTCCAATAATTTCGATTCACATTTCTCCAAATAAAAGTACTAATAACTTCTTTTTCATTATTATTTTATTCAATTTACGTTTGTTTGACGTACATATCGATTATTCATTTTATCGAAGTTTTTTATCACCTCTCTATAAAGGAAACGTCAAATGTGGCTTATTATTTTGGCTCAACTGTAATACGGTATAGACTACTTTTTTTTAAATTTTGCAATCAAAAGACCTCACAATGATAGAAACATTGTTGAAAGAATCACTTGATTCTCATTTAAACTATCTGAGATATCACAACTTTAAAATCACATTATTTTGGGCAAACCCAAAACGCTCCATACAAATGGCTACTTAGATGTGACGTCACACTTAAATATTTTGTATGCATTTCATTTGAATGTTGTATGGTAGCTATATCAAATGTTTCGTTTATGTCAATGGTTCTATTATAATAATTGGTGCAAATTGTATGGGTTATTCAATGGTATAATTATTTTTTAATCCTTACTAATATTATAAAGGCGAAAGTTTGTTTGGATGGATGTATGGATGGATGTTTGTTCCTCTTTCACGCAAAAACTACTAAACGGATTTGAATGAAACTTTACAGTAATGTAGCTTATAGATCAGAATAACACATAGGCTATAATTTATAAAGATATCTATAAGACCTTGCTTTTATTCGAATTACACGCAGACGAAGTCGCGGGCAAAAGCTAGTAATTTCATACTTTTAAAATGGACTTGCCCATGAATCTTTGAATGACCATAAAACCAGCTAGACGTTATATTTTTAATTGAGAATTTTTGCGATTGGCACATATTGACCTATATTTCGACAAAATATTTATATTTTGTAAAATTCAAAATTCAAAATTTAAAAGTGCTTTATTTGCATAGGCTTATATAGAGCTCTTACAAATCGTCATACATGAAAAATATAAATTATAGCTATGTATATTATACATGTTATTAAACATATATGTCGATACAAAAAATATACTAAGAAATGAATAAATATAATGTGATTCTACCACCGGAATCGGAAAGTTGATTCTGACGAGAAGATCCGGCAAGAAACTCGCCAGTTACTCTTTTTAATCACCAAATTTTTTTTAAGTACAGTGTCATGGGCGTTTTGTTGTTAAATCTTGACCTTAGTCGTATACCCTATTATAGTAACAATGCATCTATGTGCGGCGTACCTCGGTGTTGTCGGCGGACTCCATGACGCGGCGCAGCAGCTTCTCCAGCGCGGCGGCGCGCTCGTCCACGGCCGACTGCTCGCGCTCCAGCGCCTCCAGCTCCTGCGCGATGTACGAGCCCGTCTCGCGGCTCTGCACCAACCGTTTCGTTTAACTCATCGTAGCGATGCGCCGAATAACCGAATACCGAATAATTTATTTATTTATTTGGGAAACATACAATGGACAACATTTCAAAATTGCTAAGCTCTGAAACAAAAAATACCAATTCTTTGTTTACTTTTCCGCTGCTCGAATATATATTTATTCATTTTTTATATTTCTTATTTACTGAGAAAAAAATTAAAAACTAAAAAACGTAAGATGACGTCATCGGACGGCAGAATGTAAAATATTTCTTTGCTTAGCACATTTTAGTTTTAAATTTACGTAATGCCAAACTCATGACATGTAACTGTCAAAAAAAAAGACAACTTGTCAACGTTGAATGTATGAATGACGTTGACAATGTTGACACTAGTATTATTTACCTTTGACAGTAGTACCTTTTTTTTATTAAAACAATGATAAGCAAAGGAATATCGCTGTATTCAGCCGTCCGATGACGTCATTTGGCGCTTACGTCTATTTAGAATAAAAAGAATTTCAATAATTATTTTATGCATGAAAATGGACAAATTTTGAAAAAAGAAAAAATATGGGTCTGTTCATTTTATGTCTACTTTCATATAAAAAAACAATATGGACATGTTAAAAATTTGAAATGTTGTCCATTACATTTGGCTTAAAGTTAAAACAAATACAAATAACACAGAAATCAGTAAAGTTTCCACAGTTCAGAATTAAAACATAAACTGAGCATAAGTACATGTACAGCACAAAATATGAGGCAAGCAAAGTAAAACACCTTTGACAAGTAGGTAAGTAACCAAATCAACCAAATAATACAATACATACTAATAAAGCAATCAAATACCTCGACAAAATTTAGGACTCTAATAGAACAAGTCTAATCTCCTGTTTGTAAGCACAAATCGAGTGCCTGAACATGTCTATTTTGCCAAATTTTGCATTATAATTTTTACATGATCTGTTCAAAAAAGTATTTTGTGCATAATTTCTTTTACAAATAATAATATTCGGTTTAACTTTTACCGAACCGAATATTCGACCAAATTATTCGGTGCCTCGCTAACAGGTTCCAACAATATACGATAAATCACAACACTTTTAAAAACATCGCACAGCTAGGTTATAATGTTATGATAATGTGGTTATCATAATAAAAATATTAACAGAATTTAACTTCAATCGCTTTTATTACAAAAAGCGGGTTAAAATTGGGTTATTTAGAATTTCAAATAAATGTTGAATATACCTACCAACTGATAGACAGCTCAAGAAATAAATATGCTGACCAGAGGATTCAAAATAAAAGTTGATTTGAAGTCTATTTGCTGCATTTTATTATCTTTATTCAACACATTTGTATATTTAAGTTCTATATATAAAACATAAATCTTTCAGAATAACTTAGGTCTTTCAGATCTATTCGAAGTCATGTAGCAAAGAAAATAAAAATACTCAAACCGAATTATTCGGCCATAATACCGAATAATTCGGCCTAATACAAATAGTAGAAATTATGCCGAATATACCGAATACGAACCGAATATTCGGCGCATCTCTAGTCATCATCATTTCAGACATAGATAACCACTACTGGACATAGGCTTCCCCCAATCTGCCGTCCTCTAGTTATGATGACATCCAACATTGGAAATATACGACTCCAAGTCGAACAAAGGGAATTAAAGATTTAATAAAAAATTTAATGATTTAATTAAAATTATCTTATAAAACCTAGCATACATGCTAAATGGTTTTTATTCATGATACTTATAATGTCATTTTCGAGATGTTAACGATAAAAACCGGACAAGTGCGAGGTCGAGTCGACCATGAAGGGTTCCGCAGCAGCAAGTAAGATATGTGGAAGGTAAATAGCGGTTTATGGTTTAAAACGTATTAAAAAAAACTACTTATCTACTAGATCTAGTTCAAACCATTTTTTGCTGTTAGTTTTCACGGTAATGTATATCATATAATATTTTTTTTTTAGTTTTATAGTTCTTTTATTATAGAAATTAGAGGGGTGACACACATTTTACCATTTTGGGAGCGTCTCTTGCGCAAAGTATTAAGTTTGGATTTTTTTTATATTAAAAACTTCAACATCATTTTTGAAGACCTATCCGTATAGGTTTGATGAAAAAAAAAAGTAGAGTTTCAGTTCTAAGTATCTTAACACCCCCTAAAAATTTTTCATCTCGTGTTCAGGCGGGACTTAAAAGTTTCATCTCGTGTTCAGGCGGGACTTAAAAGTTTCATCTCGTGTTCAGGCGGGACTTCAAAATTTCATCTCGTGTTTAGGTGTCCCGCCTGAACACGAGATGAAATTTTTAAGTGCGTTATTTACTTAAGAATAAATTGCAAAAGATTGCTATAAAAATGTCAACAACTAATACTAAATATAAATTAGAATAAGTCAGAATGGGTGATGGAAACTCAGTTTGTACTGTATGTAACTCACAAAATATATTTTATTGTCACCAATTACACCGCCATTGCTTACCCTCCGCCCGACGACGATCTAATGCCCGGGTTGCCACATTTATGAAAATCGATTAAAACCGAATGCAATAATATCGATAATTACATTCGATTATTAACTAAATAAGTTAAATATTACCTATGGTTTGTATTTTAATGTAGTAAATCATACTAAATGCCAACATATACAAATAACATTGGGCTACGGAACCCTTAAAAATAAGGGTGTATAGCAGTGGCGAAGGGTGAATATTTTCAAAAGGGAAGCCGGAATATGAAATTAACTTACCAAAATGCTCAGCATGCCCATGGATACCCGTGACATCATTGGAGTCACAAGTGCGCTGCCAACCTTTAAACCCCACTTTCCCCCGACTTGGACTTCCGGTACCCCCACTCACGCAGCGAAACACAGTACAGTGCTGCTTCACGCCGGTTTTCTGTGAGGTCGTGGTACCACTACGATCGAACCGGCCCATTCATGCCGTTGCGTGGCTATCCTACGGTCATATGTTAAAGGCGAAAAAAAAAATTTTTGACTGGCGCGGCCTAATTTTACTACATGTGTTTTGTTTTCAAAACTTAGAGAACGAAGTCTTGTTCGATAGCAAATAATCTGCGCGACAACAATATATCAGTATTAATGACATTTTAACCGACGACCGACATTAAGATGACTTCAGCACAACACACAATTCAAAAATTAATCCAATTCACCACAATTCAACACCAAAACAAATAAAATTCGACAAAACGAAAGCAACAAGTTGTTTACAATTAGCATTATCCGCCATTAAATAAAAACTAAAAAGCAAGGCAAATAAAAATATAGTACGCTCCTGTCATGATTTAATACCGTGCTACATTCATTCTTAATTCGGAATCATTATAATTTTACTTCTTTCTCGCTTGCACCTGTGCGTTGCTAATTATCCTATCTCTATAACAAGCCGATAGGCATCGAGTTATTTCTTAGTAAATTTGCACGTGCTAAAACGAGACGGGACATGACGATCTATACACATAAATGAAAAGGACAGATGCTCAGTATGAGAATTTGTAGTATGAAGAAGTAACTCGGTATTTTACCGGCTTGCCACCTGCATTATTTGCGTTGCTCATCAAATTTTGTAGGCGTTATGTCTATAATTCAAACTATTTGAACTATGTAAGTGTGACACTAAGTGAATTTAACAGATAAAAATATCGTTGGCCCATAGATTCGATTTTTCGTAAGGGAAGCCGACGGGAATCGGGTTGTATGGACTCTTCGCCACTGGTGTATAGAGTGAGATGGTTGGCTCACCTCGTCCTGGTCCTTGTCGGGCGTGAGCCTGTCCACCAGCGCGGCGAACGACTGCAGCGGCGAGCCGCGCCCGCTGCCGCGCCCCGAGCTGCCGCGCTCCTCTGGACATATCAATATAGCCCTCGTTAAGGGTTATTAAACAGACATGCCACGATAGGGTATTTGACTAAGCTCGAGATTTTACAAAATATAAATATTTTATCAAAATATAGGTAAATATGTGCGAATAACAAAAATTCTCAATTAAAAATATAACGTCTAGCCGGTTTTATGGTCATTCAAAGATTCATGGGCAAGTCCATTTTCAAAGTATGAAATTTTTAAAAAATAATTGTACCATTGAATAACCCATATAATTTACACCAACAATTATAATGGAACCATTGACATAAACGAAACATTTGATATAGCTACCATACAAAATTCTAATGGAATGCATACAAAATACTGTCGTGTGACGTCACATCTCTGTAGCCATTTGTATGGAGCGTTTTGGGTTTGCCCAAAATAATGTGATTTTAAAGTTGTGATATCTCAGGTAGTCTAAATGAGAATCAAGTAAGTCTCTTAACGATGTTTCTATCATTGACAGGTCTTTTGATTACACAAATGAAAAAAAAATAGTCAAATACCGTATACCGATACGATAATCGTATATCGGCGATTATCGTAAACTTAACCGATCGTTCGCTATCGTAAATATTACGATACGATATTTATACGATGAAACTACTAAGTTGAAACTAGTGAACACTGTGGTCTTCTCCATCTTTAGTTACGGCGCAGAAACGTAGACGCCAAAGAAAGCCGATCGAGCCCGCATCGACGCATTTGAAATGTGGTGTTGGCGAAGCATCCAAATCCCATGAACTGCTTTCCGTACAAACGAATCCATCCGCCGAGAACTCCACATTAAAACCAGGCTGTCTACCACTTGCCCGAGAAGAATCCTGGAGTTTTTTGGTCACATAGCCCGGAAAGAGGGACATCTGGAACAGGTGATGGTCACCGGCAAGGTGGATGGAAGAAGACCCAGAGGTCGTAGCCCTATCAGATGGTCGGACCAAATACGTTCGACGCTGGACACCAAGCTGTATGACGCCCTCCACAAAAGCAAAAGACAGAAAGACAGACATATATGGAGATCTATAATAAAGAACAAACTGGCCGAACGGGTTTATAACGGGCCTAAGTATCGGACCGTGATCTCGGGGTCCTGGGTTCGATTTCCGGGTCGGGCAAAAAGTATGTTTCGAATTTCTCGAACTCGGGTTTGAGATCACCAATCCACATTAGGCAAGCGTGGGGATTAAGGTGACGGGTAGGGCACACTAGCGACGCCAATCGATTTTAATTTTTAGCTAATAAACCGGATCTATTTTAAACAATTTCGGGGTTACAATCTCTCAATTAAATCAATTTTGACGTGAACCAATTTGTCGCGTACAAAAACGGACCCAAAATGTTTGTGCATGGTTATTTAATAAATAGTATAAGTGTTTGCCGAGAGGTTGTAACCTCGAAATTGCTTAAAATAGATTCGGTTTAGTAGGTAACAATTAAAATCGATTGGCGTCGCTAGTGTACCCTACCCGTCACTTTAAGCCTAATCCCATCATAGTAGCGATAACTTGATTTATAATGGAGGCCTTTGCCTTTGGGACAGTATATAGGCAGATACTTACTCTTACTTACTATATAGAATAATGATCAACAACATGGCCAAAATACAATGTACGCCAGCCGTAGCTGTAATCGGTTGGAGGTAATTATAAGTAGAACGCACCGGATCTGTCCGGACTAACGGAACTCTTCCGGGAACCAGGACTGGAGTGGCTGGAGTCACCGCCGGTACCACGAGCTAACATCGCGTCCAGCTGCTCTACACCGCCCGCTGCAAACAAATATCAGACAATATAGAAAAAGAAAGAAGACCATGGGAGAGCAGCCCAGGGAAAGGGGGGTCTCATTTATAGCCAAAAAATTAGACACTAAAAAGCATGAAAAAAAATTCTGCGTAAAAAAAACCGCCTATAAATACCACGAACTAAAAAGTGTAAAATAATATTTTTAACACTTTATACACTTCAAATAACTTTTATTTACAGTACACTCTAGAAAAGGTTTTACCGAAGTCGGCGCCTAATCTCTGTTGAATAATTGATTGTTGTATTAAATTACAAAGTACTGGGCGCCGATTTCGGTAAAACCTTTTCTCGAGTGTACAGTTATAAAATGTTAGTTGAAGTGTATAAAGTGATAAAAATATTATTTTACACTTTTTGTCGTGGTTTTTTGAAGGCGGTTTTTTCGCAGATTTATTTTTTACTACTACATGCATTATTAACCTGTCGAGGTCTGTTTTTCCTGACCACTATAATCTGGCAATCTTTAGTGCAAGAGTAAACAGGCATCTTTTAGGCAAACGCGTATCATCCTAGACCTGATCGTCGCTTTCCATCAGGTGCGATTGTAGTCAAGCGTTAGCCTATTGACCAAATAGGAAACCTGACCCCTAGTACATAGCTTGAAAGCACTTCTGTTGTGAGTATCGGAATCAAAGAAAGTAACACAATTGATATAATACCAGGCACTGATTTGTAGGCAAAATACAAGTTGTATACGGTTCTTTTTCTCCCTCACTCTTTCACCCTCACTCTTTCTCTCTCGCTTTTTCTCTCGCTCATTCGTTATCACGCTCTCTCTCTTTCAAATTCTCTCTCTCTCTCTCTATCTCTCTTTCGACCTCTCTCTCTTTCTCTTTCGACCTCTCTCTCTTTCTCTTTCGACCTATCTCTTCTTTCGTTCTTTCATTCTCTCTCTTTTTTTATTGAGTGTATGTTACAACCTCAGAATCTCGGTTCCGTTATGTATATGTGTTGTGTTTTGTTTTGTATTATTATTACGGAGAGTATTTTTCTCCTTGAGTAGAGGTGTAAAGGGCCTCCCTCTTATGTACTATTTTATTTCTACTGACATTTACTAGAATTGTCGAACCTTCAGAATTATAGAGACCTAATCCAAAAAATAATTGGACCTATTTTTATTTATAATGTTTGTAATATTTTGATTAATATTTGATTGATCAGTATTAGATAGATTAATTGGATCAGTATTAGATAGATTAATTGGATCAGTATTAGATAGATTAATTTCATCTTTCGCCCTCTCTCCCTCTCTCTCCTACTCTCTCTCTCTCGCTCTCCCACTCTCTCTATCTCTATTATTCTCTCTATCTCTCGGACTCTATCCCTTGATTTAGTTGTGTTTTCGGGTTTTTCTCAGAGTAATAAAATTAATAATTGTTGAATAATAAATATAATCAAACTTACCAGCAGCGATCTCGTCCATTAGCGACTGTTTGCTAATGATCTCCAGCGTGGGACCTCGGCCGCGAGATGGCGACAGCGGCGACGTCGGACTGCAAACAAAAAGTTCATGTTATATTATAATAATACACGCTCAAAAAAATTCAAATCTCTCTAAGAATGACCGTGGGAGTGCCACGCTTCAGCATGAATGGGCCGGCGCCCAGGAAACTGGCGTGAAGCAGTACCTACGGTGCTGTGTTTCGCAGCGTGAGTGAGGGTACAGGATGCCCAATCCGGGGGGAAAGGCAATCGCTTACCATCAAGTGTATCCTATCGTGTTTCTCCCGCACACGTTCTGTCACTGCCCCATGCCCAACCACGTCAAAATCGCTGTACACGCTCATGTATGTGTACGTGGCCTTTTAAGCGCGCGATGTAGGCAGCCCGCATTCTGTGTCTAAATTTGTGCCAGTACCATCCGAACGCCCTGTTTTTCTAGTGATTTAAGTACCGGGCCGTGATCTTTGGGGTCCTGGGTTCGATTCCCAGGTCGAGCAAAAAGTTTGTTTCGAATATTTCAAACATAGCTTGGGTTTGTTATTACCAAGAATGGTGATTAAGTCTGATCCCATCATAGTAACTATAACTTGATTTCTGTTCTTTTCTCCAAGAAGGCTTTTGCCCAGCAGTAAGACAGTATATAGCCTGATGCTACTACCATTCGAACAACAACAGATACGTAGCTCGAAGTTCTCTTACGATCGTCATTCTACTGTAAATAATTTTACAGCTATATTCAATAAATAATATAACTACTTCCTTACCTGAAGAAGTGACGACCACAATGGACAATAGGACAAAAAAATATATTATCATTTTTATTTCGCTTTTCGAATAAAGAGTAAAAAAAGACGACCCATACATATTTTTCATTAATATTTTTCTAAATATGTATTAATATGGCGGAAGTGATGACATACGGAACCGAAACGTGGCCGCTTACAATGTGCCGATTAAGGAGGCTCAAAGTCACTCAGAGAGCAATGGAGAGCGCTATGCTCGGAGTCTCCCTGCGTGATCGTATCAGAAATGATGAGATCCGCAGGAGAACTAAGGTCACAGACGTAGCCCAAAGGATTGCATGCCTCAAGTGGCAATGGGCAGGGCACATAGCGAGGAGAACAGACGGCCTATGGGGCGAAAAGGTCCTCGAGTGTAGGCCACGTACAGGAAGTCGCAGCCGTGGCAGGCCCACACAAGGTTCTCAAGGATCTGGTGAAGGTTTCGGGCGGCACAGGACCGATCTGTGTGGAGAACATTGGGGGAGGCCTATGTCCAGCAGTGGACGTCTATTGGCTGAAATGATGAATATGGTGGATGTGACGTCGTCCTGAGGTTCAACGTATTGTGATGTCGGTGCTATATGTACAATAAAAAAGTTTAGGCGACTGGTCATGTCATTGTTTCACGTTTAGTTTTTTGAATTTGACTGACCGGATGGCGCAATTAGTAGTGACCCTGCCTCTTGCGCCAAAGGTCGTGGATTCGATCCCCACCCTGGACAAACATTCGTGCGATGAACACTTGTGTTTGTTCAGTGTCTGGGTGTAATATATGTATTTAAGTATATATTTGTGTGCCTCTGTTGTTTGATATCTGTAACAAAAGTGCTTAAGCTACTTAGTACGGAATCAGGTCAACGTATGAGATGTTGTGAGAATTATTATTATTAAAAAAAAAATACCTTTTTTTTACGTGAGCAAAAGCGTTAATTTGTCATGCCGAGTGATGACGTCACAGAAGGATTTTAACGTGTTTTTTTTTTGCAAAATATCTGTTATAAAATTCTGAATAGGGCGTCGTTAGAGTAGTCTTTATTTTTCTTAAATTTCTATGAGGCTAATTTAAAAAATATATTTTTCATTTTGGGTAGTGATTTTTTGTCGTATTGTCCATTATAGATCAAACTGTGTGCAGTGCTACTGGTCTGCATAGGGCCTGCATAGCTCGCTTAAAAAAAATACCTGACGATACCGGCGCGCGCGTCGGCGATCAGCTTTCTCGCTCTCTCACGCAACACGGCTTGTCTCTCCTCTTCCGTCAAAGGCTGTATACAATACAATATTTAGTGTTACCTCTTGTATAGAGATCATTCTCATTAACCTACTTACTCAAATAAATTAATTTCAAAGTATAAACACATTCTCCGTTATTAAAACGATATTAATGAATAATTCAGGAACTTAACTCGTTCCAGCATCTTTTAACATTACGTGTTAGAACAAGATGACATGTGCTTTAGTACGGTAATAAACTTAGATTGCGTTTTTTAAGAAGGTGGGTTGACATTCAGTTTCAGGAATTTTCATAAACGTTCAATAAACCTTTGTTAGCTAAAACGGTGTTATAGAGCAGTTTAACCCTCTTCAAGACAAAGGGAAAATAGTTTCCATCAGACTTTGAACCTTATCTGTCAGGACATAAGAGCAAAAACCAATGAAATTTTCCATTCACTTATGCCTTATTAAGGGTTAAATAAATGAATGAATGAAAACTCTATTTGGCACAATACAAAACAAGGAAACTTAATTAGGAACATAACCTAGCCATAAATCATAAACGAAAAGTAGGACAACATTATCCCTGTATGTATGTGCCAAACAGGCGGCCGCTCAGCAATAGTCGGTGAGAGGCGGTTGAGCGTCTAAAACCAAAAAAAAAACATACAAAAGTTTCGAAACAAGAACGACAACTGCTATATGACACCGTTTTAGTTAACAAAGGTTTAACAAACATTTATGAATATGACCCTTAATCACAGCTCCTAGCTAATTACGTTATTTTTAAGTAGAACTAGCATAAAATATCTGATTATGCCTACCTCTATTCCGATACTCAATGGTGGCTATCGCGTGTGAAATATCCGCTAGATGACGTGCCTGCGAACCGAGGTCCAACTTCAACATCATTGGTTGATTTAATCGTCCATTGAAAACTTGACATATCTCGTCTATAAAAACCCAATCACCTTGTAGATAGACCTTAGGCCTATAGTACGCCATCTTGCGGATTTTTCACACGCAATAGCCCCGATTGTATAGGATATACTCGGTTTCTTACCTTTGGCAAAACCTATACAAATGCACATATTTCTTATTAAAAGTTACAATATA
>JADPWL010003272.1:0-31480 GCA_019059595.1 Marasmia exigua
CCCATTTAAGTCCCCACTGCTGGGGCACGGGCCTCCCTCAATCACATGAGGGGTAATTGCCATACTCACCACGCTTGGCAGACGGGTTGGCGAGGGTTTTGATATAAATGCAGAGTTTTCCTTCTCTGGGTGCTGATGATCATGCCAGCAGCTTTACCTTAGTCGCCTTTTACGACACCTCGCTAAGAGTGAGGGTGGCCTATTCTACTCTGCCGGGGACCACACGGCCACCACCACGGATGTGCATGGTTATTTAATAAATAGTATAAGTGTTGCTGAGAGGTTGTAACCCCGAAATTGTTTAAAATAGATCCGGTTTAGTAGCTTAAAATTAAAATCTATTGGCGTCGCTAGTGAGCCCTACCCGTCACCTTAATAAAGCCTGTTGGTCAACTAAGCTCAAAGCGCGGCAACCCCAGCATTGCTTGAAGGCATTATTATATTGAATACGCAGGATGTTATAGCCTATAATAACACCCTAATAATTTCAATTATCTGAATCGTCATCATCATTTCAGCCAACAGACGTCTACTGCTGGACATAGGCCTCCCCACAATGTTCTTCACACAGATCGGTCCTGCGCCACGCGCCCGCATCCAATGGATTCCAAACCTTCACCAGTTCGTCGGTCCACCTTGTGGGGGGCGCCACGGCTGCGACTTCCTGTACGCGGCCTCCACTCTAGGACCCTTCCGCCCCAACGGCTGTCTGTTCTCCTCGCTATGCGCCCTGCCCATAGCTATTTGAGGCATATATTTAAAGCCTATAACACCCTGCGTATTCAATACAATAATGCCTTCAGGGCATTACTGGGGCTGACCCTGCGGTAGAGCTATAGAAATCATCGCATCGCTGCCACAGGACGGCGCACCCTCACCGAACATCGTCCTAAGTGCGCGACGAAATTAGACATTTATGAAAACTAACCTTGAGATTGATAATATTGTTTTAAAAATGAATTCACAACTTATTTATAGGTTTTCAAATCGTTTTTATGCTGTTTTAAAATGTTTCTGATGGTTTTAGTGGCAGAACATTTTGAATATTGTAATCCTTTATGATAACCACAGATGTGCCCTCCTTGTTGGTGTATGTGTAATATATGCATGCACGGTACAACCGCGCCTGCGCACAGCGCGCCGGCCGCGAGATCGGATTTTTTTAGGGGTCTGAAATATTTAGGGGTATTTTCAGGGATTTTTTGACTCTGTTATTTTTGAATTTATAACATCTAGTACGTGAATTACGTACATACCTACAACCACTCTGTGGGCACATGAATAATTATTCATGTGCTGTGGGAACTGGGTCAGTCCTGTCCACGAAGTTCTTATCTATAACCTTGGTGAAAAGAATTCGGAACGTTTTTTTTCTGGCCCTGCGCGGTTTGTGTAGATAAATAATATCCACAAAACAGGAACGTTGGCCTATACAAACATACAGTATTTTATTTCTAAATCTTTATGAATTTAGATTTAATTTAAATTAGGTATGTTTTTTAGGGGGGAAACAAAATAATTAAGGTCATTTTAGGGGTTTTTGTCACCGACTTTAGGGATAAATATTTTTGAGAGTTGGTAACACTGTCTCCGCGCCCGCGCGCCCAACCGCCAGTCAGTAATAAACGGACAGAGCTATAATACGGACGGTTTTGAAAATATGAGACACAAAAAGAATGAAAAAAATTTTTTGTGAAAAAAAAACGAGTCGAAACCTGGCTTGACCGATTTTTTTGAGTTCCACTTTATGCCAATAGATGGCGCTAGGTGTCGATTATATCACGCTAGTGTTTCGCCTTTTCGGATAACTTAGAATATTCCTCCATAGAGAAACTGTCTTTAGAATATTCCTCCATAGAGAAACTTATATATACTGAGATAGAGACATCAGTCGGCTAGCCAATGCTAGCGTCATCTAGAGGAAAACGAACAATACCCAAATCCTTATGTATGTAGTTACCCTCGAGAATCAGTCAGGGAGACGATTAAAAATAAAATATCAGAAATAATATTATTTGCTATGTATTCAACGCTCGCTCAAAGAGCTATGAAAAGGGCTATGCTCGGAGTATCTCTGAAGGACCGCTTCAGAAATGATGTAATCCGACAGAGAACCAGAGTCACCGACATAACCCACCGAATTAGCAAACTGAAGTGGCAGTGGGCTGGTCATATTAACCGCAGAACTGACAGCCGTTGGAGCCGTAAAGTCCTTGAGTGGAGACCGCGACTCGGTGAGCGTAGTGTAGGACGCCCTGCGACAAGATGGGATGATGACATTCGAAGGCTGGCTGGTGTGGGCTGTATGAGAGTGGCCGAAAATCGGGAGCAGTGGCGTGCATTAGGGGAGACCTATGTCCAGCAGTGGACGAGTGTGGGTTGCTGATGATGATGATGTATTCAACGAATTTCTCATATCTTCTAGATCTCTGCTATATTTCCCATACTTTTTTAATATTGCTAATGTGGGCAGGCGGCTTGAAGTCATTGTTTCGGAAACACGCGCGATGTAAAAATGCAGTGACATCTACCGCAAAAACTCCGAACCATTTGCTTGATTGCTTTTTAACCGACTTCTAAAAAAGAAGGAGGTTCTCGTTCAAGCTACATCCTTTTACAAGCTCCATCTAACGAAAACCGCTGACCTATTTTTCTCTTACTACGGAAAATGCTGAGTGAAATGACCCATTCTTCCTCTTTATCAATAGAGTTACTATGTGCCCCTGCATGGTTTTTCCTCGTGCTCCATATCTCATTATGCACAGTCGACCGAACATTCTACCCGTTGATTCCATTAGAACGTAGTAGAAAGAAATGGAATAATCTCGAACGTTCTAGAAAAATCTACTGATATCCAGATACCCTAGTCGTAGTATGCGGTCGAAAGTTCGAGAAGCTTTGAATCGAAATTTCTAGAACGTAGTAGAAAAAAAATGGAATAATGTCAAACGTTCTAGAAAAAACTACTGATCTCCAGATACCCTAGTCGCAGTATGCGGTCGAAAGTTCGAGAAGCTTTGACTTGAAATTTCTAGTAACAAGAATCTAGAAATTTTAGATTTCGAGAACGTTCTAGGAAGTTCGAACAAATGAACAGCGCGAGTATAAAAGCGGGTCGTCTTAGCCCGTCGAGTCAGTTCCGATTTGGAAAGCGAAGCGACTTAGTCTCCTGCGAATTAGGAGTGAAAAAGCGAAGTATTTAGAAAGTTTATAGTGCTAATTAAGTGAGATAAGTGTGTAATTATTTATTTTATTTATTAGGACAACCAACAAGAAAGACACACGCTACAACAAATCTTAAAATTAAAGCAGTAAATAATTCTAAGTGCTGTCTTAATTTTAGGTTGCCACGGCATGCAAGGTGGACTTATAATAAAAAAGGAAATTACTTAACTTAAATTTCTTACAAGCCTAAAATCTAATTCTAGGACTAAACAGTATACAGACTTAAACTGACGCTGTGGTGAAAGAGACGCAACAATATTACGTTTAAACGCAAGTGGCTTATCCAAAAAAATGTCAATAACAACGTCTTTAAATTGATTATACTGACGCTGAAGCCTGTTGATGGTTGAATGGTGGCCGAGGTTCGTCTTGCTGCCCCTTATCGAAAACAGAGTATATCTGCTCGCGCGAGGAAGCATTACTGGGTCACTCGCCATATAGCCCAGACCTCGCACCCTGCGATTTTTTTTATTTCCAAAAATAAAAGAAAAACTAAAAGGAAAACGTTTCACGGACGCCGAAGAAGCAGTGGCTGCGTATCAAAAGGCCGTCGAAGAGACCCCTAAAGAAGAGTGGGCCAAGTGCTTTTCTCAGGTGGTTTCATCGAATGCAGCGATGTATTGATGTGAAGGGACACTATTTTGAAAAGATATAATAAAAGTAACAACTTGCTAAATTGTTCAGTTTTTGATTTTCTAAGAACTTTCAGTGTCGCCCTCGTATCTTATTAAATTTATAGCAACTTCTGTTGAGAAACCATTTTCATATAGCTATCGAACAAAGCTATCTCGCGATGCGCACAAACTAGTGAGGGCTGACGTCACGCCTCGCGTCGCTGTTTGTAAAGAGCGTTTTGGGCAAGTCTATTTTAAGTGATTTTCAAATTGTCCTATCTCGAAGTTTCCAAGCTAACAAACCATTCTTTCACCGATAATTCATAAGAACCCCTCAAAAGTGAGAACCACTTTTGAGGGGTTCTTATATTACCAAGAGGGAAAAAAATAGGACACAAGCCTATTGTGGAAAATAAATACTCAAAAGTAACTTTTATACAATCGCCTATATTTTAAATACAACATTAAATTAAAAGTTGATGGAATTCCGCCATTTTGGTAGAACGAATGTGACTTGACAAAATGGCGTCACTTTATCAAGATGGCTGCTACACTATGGTCTTAAATCTAGTGGTGTTCGTCGGGTTTACTTTTTGCCTGCAACCATTTCTTCAAGTGATTTCAGCTCGGCTGAAAAATAGAAAAAAAAGAACAGTTATTTTTTATCTACAATGTCGAATAATTATTATAAATACTCGCAAAGACGGTATATAAGTATTTCATTCATTAATTAGGAATGAACCGTGGGAGAGCCACGCTTCCGGCTCGACCAGACTGATACCACGGCCTCACAGAAAGCCGGCGTAAAGCAGCACTGTGCTGTGCATCGCTTCGTGAGGGTACCGGAGGCCCAATCCTGGGGAAAGGCCATGGGTGGTGGCAATCGCTTACCATCAGGTGATCCGTCTGTTCCTCTGCCACCTATCAAGAAAATTAAAATCATCTTAGCGTGTAACTATCAGTTGCGTCCAAAGCTGCTTGGACCATTATTCTTGATTTGGGGAGTCTGGTAATTACAAGGAAGCGACTGCCGTCTGACCTTCGTAACCCTTTAACAGGGGAACCAGACCAATTGAAGCATGGTTACACGTTCCAGTAACTATCGGTAACGTGCAGGTTTCCACAACGATGTTTTCCATCAACGTCCAGCTAATGGTAGAAATACGCACATAGATTTTAAAAAATTAGAAGTTGCGAACCCGGAACCCGGCAGCCGGCGTTCCTTTCCAAGAAAATGTTAGCATTTGCTTGGATTTTTTTTTTTATATATTAAATGGGTTTGCACTTGACCTCATTTCACCTGATGGAAAGTGACAATAAGGTCTAAGATGTAGCGTGCTTACCCAGAAGAAACCTATTCACTCTCGACTTAAAGACACCCAAATTGTAGCTCTCTGGGAATACAGAAGCCGGCAAGTTGTTATATTCCTTAGCAGTTCGTACCAAGAAAGAGGAACCGAAACGCTTAGTACGAGCTGGTGGAACTTGCACTGTGTAAGGGTGGATTCCTGTCGTCTTCCGTAACACAATTTGTATGATGTATTTGGAAATGGATTATGGATTAATCTGTATGGCTTGATATGACGATGATTGATGATACAACATTGTATGAAAGTTTGGCGATTAAAAAGAGTTACTGGCTAGTTTTAAAAAGAATCATCGCATAGATATTTTTTTTAGTATATTTTATGTCATCATCATCATCATCATTTCAGCCAATAGACGTCCACTGCTGGACATAGGCCTCCCCCAATGTTCTCCACACAGATCGGACCTGTGCCGCCCGCACCCAATGGATTCCCGCGATCTTCACCAGATCGTCGGTCCAAATGTCTAACTAGCCTTTAATATCGAGTGCTCGAGAATAGGCCCTCTGGGGGGCAATTCTGCTACAGAATAGGCCCTCTGGGGGACAATTCTGCTCGAGAATAGGCCCTCTGGGGGCAATTTTCGTACACTCGGCATGAAGTCGATTTTTTCTTAATTGATATTACACACATTCGTCCATACACATCTCTAATTGGATGGCTTATTCTCGTGTGTTATTCTTATATATTAGAGAAAGAAAAAACTGCCTAATAGAAAACCTCCTCCTTTTTTCGAAGTCGGTTAACAGTGGCGCTTCTAATTACATTTTCTTAAATCTTGCTAGAGATGATTGGGACATGAATTGCGTGTGCAAAATAACTTTAAAATTCTTTTTATTTAAAACTAGCGGCCGCCCGCGACTTCGTCCGCGTGGAAAAGTAACTTTTAACCCCCCTTTCAACCCCTTACAACCCCCTTTTCGCAATAAAAAGTAGCCTATGTTCTTTCTCAGGGTCTAGATTATCTGTATACCAAATTTCATTTAAATCCGTTGAGTAGTTTTGGCGTGAAAGAGTAGCAGACAGACAGACAGACAGACAGACAGAGTTACTTTCGGATTTATAATATTAGTAAGGATGTCTTGATAAATTTTCCATTTATCGTAAAATAAATATGTAATCAGTAAAAATCTGTAGGTCCAGCACCACTGTAATGTAAAAGAGCTTTTAATATAATATCGTCCAACCAATTGAGGCTACTGCGGCGATCAAACATTAGGTACCCACTTGCATTTCTGTTAAACAACCTAGTGATTATCAGTGGAAACTTGTAATTGGCCCTCAATGTTTTTTTTTCTGTGACTGTATCCCTAAATCTAGCTGTAAGTTTTCCAAAAACTTCTAAAATAAATAAAATCAGTCACGTATGCTGGATATGTTACATTGCTCAAGTTGTGTGCACAAACACAAGTGCACTGTCTACTCCCTTACCCTCACATTCCCATGGCACACTGGTGTGACATGACCAAAGAGGGATCGGGTGCAGGTCTAACGGCTTAACATGCTTTCCGAGGCACAGGGGTAAAATACCGCTAACTTCTAGACTCCGGGCTGGCACTAAGAATTCAGTACCGAAAACTGAGGTACAAATTTTTGGCCTGAATCTCTTGCTTAGCCGTCGCTTTAAAGTGTGACCCACTAACCACTGCGCCACCGAGGCAGTCTATCTTCAGCATACGAGCTTTGAATAAGTCCTTACCAGCAGCAGCCCTCGCCTTCTCCTCCTTCAGCTTGGCAGTTCCTGACAATGGCCTCCTTGGCCGTCCACCTCGCGGAATGCTGCCTCCTTCTTGGACAGCCGGCTCTGGTGGAACGCGCCGTACAGAATCCCCGCAGTCAGGAATGACCAGCGGCCGAACTGGAATGTGATAATGATCATAACTTAAGACATTAAATAATAAAATTAAAAACTATATAGGTATCTAAAATATTTATGAATTTTTCAAGATTTTATTGATTAAAATGATAACTTATTCATTGTACAGGATGTATCAGTGAATGGATCTTCCTCTTGTGTCTTCGGCAAAAGTTATTTGTGTATTCTGTTACAAAATAAACATGTTTAATTCTCATTGTCTCAACATTACAATGTATGTCTTAACATTACAATAGAAAAAGTATTGTTAAAGTTATATTTTAACATTATTTTTACAAACATCTAATACCTAATAGCACTGTTAGGTACTTAATGCTTTATAATCCATAAAGGTTTTCCTTGCGAGTGGTTGTCCAGACTATGCTAATTATTTTATTATTTAAGAATATATTAGGTACAAATCACGAGGTAGGTATTTGTTTCTAATTTCCGCACTAAAATTAGGCTGGTTTTATTCAAAGGTCTTATTTAGCATAAAATCCTCTACCACAGCTAAAGTCAATAATAATGCATACGATATGGCCATGCAGTAAAGCTACTCAAAAAAAGTAAAATAAAAAATAGAAGTTTTGCTTTCTTTCAATTAAAACCTTATAGGTTAGATTCAATTACGGAACCAACTATTATTTATTTTACAGTTAACCCTGGCTACTATTAATGAAAAACTTATCAATTTGACAGCTTAGTCATATAATATTGTCGAAAATAAAAAGTAAATCGTATTTGAAAAAGGAAAAACAGTTCAAAAACACTGTGTTACATAATGTTTAAAAAAATTTAATTATTTAATTTAAAATATTCTTACCCTAATGAGTGGCGACACACGCACTGGGGGTCCGTAGGGAAGGTCAGACATCCTGATTTATAATTCGGGAATAATTTATCCAAAAAGGATTTATTGAAATCCCGACAAATCCCTTTTTTCTGTCGAGGTTATATGACAGGGTTGCCAATAAAAGAAACTATCTGTCAATTTTTTCATTTAGATATTTCGAAAAAAAATCGTATTGGTTTCCAAATGGTTTTGATTTATTTGGCAATGCTTAATATAGAATTTGATTTATATTTCCATAGAAAGAAATTCCAGAAAATTATAGAAATGAACAAAAAGTAAATAACGAAACGCTTAATTAATTTTCTAATCTAGCAATAAAAATTTGACAGGTCAAATGAATGACGTCGCAAGTCAATACAACTCATTCATCTTTTCATTCATCAGTCAGCAGTCGTCAAAATGGCGTTGATAACGTCGTTTGTGTCTGTAGCGATCTCAATACTTTACACGCCGTTTCTTCTTCTCATTTTGTGCATAATATTCCTAGCTTCTATCGGCAAATCATTGGGTGTACGAAGACTTTATGTCAACATATTACTCAAACTTTTCGAGGTAAGTCCTTTGCCCTTTTGTTTGAAAAAATAAAATTCATTAAAATATAATTTCTGTATCTAAACTGCCTTGTTGGGGTCCAAATTTGATAGGAAATTTAATTAAAATAGTCCTTGTACGTAAAGAAACGTGCATGTTGAAATCTGTAGTTTCGTAATATAGGTTAAGACCTACCATATCGGACCTATTTTGATGAATTCTTTTCCATTAATTTCGTAGGTATGAGTCATATGTATTAATTTGGTTCCTTTTGTGCATGTGGTAACAAAGAATTTTCATCACCTTGTCCGGCTTGCGGATTATAGTCTTGGATAACCTTATCTATTTGATCATTAATCCTTTGATAAATTCTATATTTATTTCTCGTATCAATAGTTTAAAAAGAAACGTTTAAAAACCGACGATTACGTTAGTAAAACAGCTCATATATGTATATTATGCTCACAATTCACTTTAAAAAAAAAACAATAACAAATTATGGACGCGACGAAAACGAAGTCACGAATTACTAACACACACCTTGTTGCTAAATTGCGTTGAAATTATGTCTCATGTGTTTTAAAACCTGATCGTCGATGTTTGTGATGACGCCGTCTTGCGTCGTAGCGGCCGCCGGCGCGCCGCCTATGTCAATAAAACCATTCGGGAATTAATTACGAAATGTCGAAAATATCACACATTACATACATACCTCTTAGATTAAATTTAATCTAAGACATACCTACACTTTTTCTTTACAATGTGGGATTCTTGGCCTTGCAACTTGCAATGCCATTTTTGTCATAGCTATGTAACCTTATTTCCCATATGGAAGCTAGAACCTCATGCAATATTGTTTATTTAGTACTTATTTACATCATATTTATATATCCATAGTATATGTATAAAAGATACATTATTGCAGGGTGGATATTCTATTTTGATATGGAATAGCAGATTTTTTTCTCCCTATTTTGTTGAATAACATACTAAATGGACTTAATTAACAATACCTATTATGAGTTTTTCGAGACGTAAACAACAAAAAAATAATGGTGTCTACATATCAACATTTAAGAACCAATAACATCTATCTGTGTTCTTTGGATTCATAAATTTGAACATAATTAGGTAGGTTTAAAGTTCAATTTTGACTTTGTGCTTTCCTGGAGACAGATATTATTGGTTCTTAACTGTCAATATAACTCTAATAATACTAAATTACTGTTGGTATGTTTGTGGTTACAGCTACACAATCTTATAGGAATCAATATGCCTACACAGCTAGGTATAATGAACTGGTTATCTTTGTTATCGTACTGTTGATTTATAGCTCCATAAATATATTTTTGTTTTGTTGATTAAGATTTTTATCACATAAGTCACTTAACAGCTTTTAGAATAATATTTGGGAAAAGATAAAAGTAAAGTAAAGTATCAGCTTATACACTGTCCCACTGCCGGGCAAAGGCCTCCATCATAAAATCAAGTCATCGGTATTATGATGGATTTAGGCTTAATCACCACGGATGCGTGATTACAAACCCGAACAATGTTTGAAAAATTTGAAACATACATTGGATACCCTGGAGTTGAACCCAGGACCCCGAGATCACGGCCCGGTACTTAAACCACTAGTGGTTTAAGTCACCAACAAGGTGTTACGGGAAAAGATAGTTTATTAACTAAATAAACATCATCATCAGCCCATTGAAGTCCCCCCTGCTGGGGCACGGGCCTCCCTCAATCATATGAGGGGTAATTGCCATTATCACCACGCTTGGCAGACGGGTTGACGGTATAAATGCAGAGTTTTCCTTCTCTGGGTGCTGATGATCATGCCAGCAGCTTTACCTTAGTCGCCTTAAGTAATTTGTCAGAGACTAAAATACAACTTTATCTGACATTATTTATAATGATGATTAAAAATGAGTTAAAGAAAATGTTTGTATTAATAAATCGTCATGCCAACCACAATATCTATCAGTTGGTAACAATACCTATATCAGTATCATTGACAACATCTATCATTGGATTGATTAAAAACACATACACCATTATATTTTTATCGTTTACATCTCGAAAACCTAATTAATATAGGTATCCTGAATAAAGTCCATAGTACATGTTAGGTCCATAGCTGTCCATGGGCGGCGGTGATCACTTTCCATCTGGTGTGCCGTATGCTCGTTTGTCCGCCATAATGTAAAAAAAAAAATCTGCTGTTCCGTACAAAATAGAATATCCAGTATCCACCCGGTAATGTATTTATATCCTCTTTAGCAAGTTCCGTTTTCATGATGAAATTAACTATTTAAGGTGACGGGTAGGGCAAACTAGCGACGCCAATCGTTTTTAATTTTTAGCTACTAAACCGGATCTATTTTAACAATTTCGGGATTACAACCTCTCTGCAAACACTTATACTATTTATTAAATAACCATGCACAAATGTTGGGTCCGTTTTTGTACGCGAAAAATTGATTTACGCTAGCCGCTTTTGTCAAAATCTTAAGTCGAAAGTCTTCGACCAGTGCTATGGAAAGGACTATGCTTGGAGTACCTCTGAAGGACCGCATCAGAAATGATGTAATCCGACAGAGAACCAGAGTCACCGACATAGCCCACCGAATTAGTAAACTGAAGTGGCAGTGGGCTGATCTTATTAGCCGCAGAACTGACAGCCGTTGGAGCCGTAAAGTCCTTGAGTGGAGACCGCGACTCGGTAAGCGTAGTATAAGGACGCCCTGCGACAAGATGGGATGATGACATTCGAAGGCTGGCTGGTGTGGGCTGTGGCCGAAAATCGGGAGCAGTGGCGTGCATTAGGGGAGACCCATGTCCAGCAGTGGACGAGTGTGGGT
The DNA here is from genome assembly GCA_019059595.1 of Marasmia exigua. Taxonomy (NCBI): domain Eukaryota; kingdom Metazoa; phylum Arthropoda; class Insecta; order Lepidoptera; family Crambidae; genus Marasmia; species Marasmia exigua. The sequence continues at coordinate 11,313 of JADPWL010003272.1, forward strand.
TGCTGATGATGAACCGCTTTTGGTGGTAATCCCACCCGTCACTCTTTTTTTTCGACTTAAGTTTATACGAGTATGTTGGTATAACTGATTCTTGCCGTGCAAGCGAAAATTTAACTTAAGGTGACGAAGCTTTTTATTCTCTGTACCGTACATATGTATGAGTTAATTGGACTCACCTTTAGACCCGCTCGGACTGTTCCACTACGGAAGTGTGTTAATTCATCATCTGATTAGTAATAGTCACCTAAATTGTTATCAATCAAATGGTACTTTGGAACCAAACGGAGTATAATATGAATGTGTGATTGTGGAAATTTTACTTTAACTGACAAATCTAAATCTACATACAACCCGTGCGGATAAAGAATGGGATCAGAAATGGCGGCGCATCTATTCAAATACAAATACAAATACAAACCATTTATTGCATTCATGTTGTGAATCACAGGTGTTGAAAATAATTAAGGTTCAACATGAACCCCGTTAGGGCACAGCAATATCTTAAAAACTACTTATACCTACATATACTTATTATTAAAAACAATAAAATTCTATATAAAATTTAACAAATAATTTACAATTAAGTAACACTATAATAAACTTTATTACAATATTAATTACAAAGTAGTTAGGTAATATCAAAAAACTCCGAGAGCGAATAATAACTTTTTTCTATTAAATATGTCTTTAGGCTATTTCGAAACTTATTTTCATTTTCTTCTGATTTGATATAACACCCACGAGTGCGAGTATAGACGCAAATAGTGTGCGAGCGAGAAGTGAATAGATGCGCCGCCATTTCTGATCCCATTCTTTATCCGCTCGGGTTGTAAGCGAAAAACTGTATGGGTTGGAAACTTGAACTTTTTTATACGTTTTATAGCGTATTAGGGGAGCAAAAAGAAAGTATTTGTAATTTCACCCCCCAAGGAAATAAAACGGGGGTTTAACGTTGGTATGATATATAGTGACTGCCTCGGTAGCGCAGTGGTAAGTGGGTCGCACTTTAAAGCGACGGCTGCGCAGGATATATTATAGTGCTCAAGTGTGTGCGCAAACACAAGTGCACTCTCTATTGCCTTAACGCAACGTGCCTACTAGAAGGCACATGTCAGCTCGCCACTATTCATATAATATAGGCTGCCTCGGTGGCGCAGTGGTTAGTGGGTCGCACTTAAAAGCGACGGCTGCGCAGAATATATTATAGTGCTCAAGTGTGTGCGCAAACACAAGTGCACTCTCTATTAACGTTCTCAACGTGCCTACTAGAAGGCACATGTCAGCTCGCCACTATTCATATAATATAGACTGCCTCGGTGGCGCAGTGGTTAGTGGGTCGCACTTTAAAGCGACGGCTGCGCAGGATATATTATAGTGCTCAAGTGTGTGCGCAAACACAAGTGCACTCTCTATTCCCTTAACGCAAAGTGCCTACTAGAAGGCACATGTCAGCTCGCCACTATTCATGTAATATAGGCTGCCTCGGTGGCGCAGTGGTTAGTGGGTCGCACTTTAAAGCGACGGCTGCGCAAGAGGTCCCGGGTTGGGCCAAAACTTTGTACCTAAGTAAATAAATAAAAAAAAAAAATTCACAACATCACATACATTGATCTGACTCCGAGATAGGTAGCTCAAGCACCTGTGTTACGGATATCAGAATCAACAGTGGGATTACAAATATATACATATAATACTTTTTTTTTTTGTTAATACATATTTATAATATATATACATAGTAAGTTTTCAGTAAGAAATTCTTAGTGGCAGCCCGGAGTCTGGAAGTTGGCGGTCTTGTACCCCCGTGCCTCGGAAAGCACGTTAAGCCGTTGGTCCTGCGCCCAATCCCTCTCTGGTCGTGTCACGGTAGTGTCCCATCGGAATATGAGGGTAAGGGAATAGAGAGTGCTCTTGTGTTTGCGCACACACTTGAGCATTTTAACATATCTTGCGTACGTGGCTGATCGTTGGGACTGGCCGCCGTAGCCGAAATCGGTTGGAGGATATTATTAAATAGTCTTATGTTTGGGCCAAGGCGCTATATTATGGCGACGGGTAGGGCATAATATACCGTTTTAGTATGCGAATAATTGATAACCGCCAAAAGCGGTAAGCGTGAATCAATTTTTCGCGTACAAAAACGGACCTAACATTTGTGCATGGTTATTTAATAAATAGTACAAGTGTTTAACGAGAAGTTATAACCCCGAAAATGTTTAAAATAGACCCGGTTCCCTTAATGGACCCCGTCGCCTTAAGGTGACGGGTATTGCACACTAGCGACGCCAATCGATTTAAATTTTTAGCTACGAAACCGGATCTATTTTAAACAGTTTCGGGGTTACAACCTCACGGCAAACACTTATACTATTTATTTAATACTTATAGTTAACTGTTTGGTCTGCTTTTGCATTCGAATTTTGGATTACCGCCAAAAATGGTCGGTTTTGGCGTGAATAAGTTTTTCGCGTACAAAAACGGACCTAACTTTTGTGCATGGTTATTTAGTATAGTATGTGTGATTGCCAAGAGGTCGTAACCCCGAAGTTGTTTAAAATAGATCCGGTTTTGTAGCTAAAAATTAAAATCGATTGGCGTCGCTAGTGTGCCCTACCCGTCACCTTAACATGTCATATGACGATACAGAGAAACTACTGTTTTGAAGTACAACCTGAGCGGATAAAGAATGGGATCAGAAATGGCGGCGCATCTATTCACTTCTCGCTCGCACACTATTTACATCTATACTCGCACTCGTGGGTGTGCGAGCGAGAAGTGAATAGATGCGCGTGCAGCACACTGCCAGCACACTGCCACTTCAGTTTGCAGAATTGAATCTGATCCCATTCTTTATCCGCAAAGGTTGTAGGTGTACCCTAAAGGGTGCTCTTTCCAAACACACGTTGGACGCTTGCTCCTTGCGAAGCGTTACAGTGGAGGCTCTTGTCGCGAGCGGCTCTCGGCGCCCCCGGATTGCGGTGCACCCGGGCGCCGGGTGTTAGGACCCGGCGCCCGGGTGCACCGCAATCCCTGCACTATAACTTCAAACTGCCTAATGCAGAAAGGCTACTATAACGTAGATGATTATTTGAATGATAGAGATTCCTGGACATGTTGATCTCTTCGCCTGTCCGCTAATGTATAATTCATTTCATACTTTTTATTTGACGATTTATCTAAACGATATTGATTATAAGCATTGTATATCATACTGTCACTGTAATCATAATTTGTATAAGAATGAGAATTGTAATTACCATATTATTTGAAAAGAGTAACTACTGAGTTTCTCGCTGATTCTTCTCGGTAGAAATTGACATTCCGAATCAGCGGTAGATTACATAATATTTGACATTCATAAATGTTCTGTATGGACTTAAATTGAATAAAGACATTTTTGATTTTGATATATGTATAGACGCACCTGCATCGGGTATTCCGCCTACTCGTTTGCCACCTATCATCGCGTGTAAAAGTGTACTTAGTTAACTTATTGATCTTTGAGCTGTTGTTGGCAATCGCCTTATCACTACAAATTAGTAACGAAACTCGATAAAAATCTATAAATTACGATAATTATTCGTTTATCTGAACAATGCTAACTCAGTGGATGGATAAGAACGCGCCTTCCATGAGGAGGATCGTGGTTTGAGCATGCACCTCTGTATTTTCCAAATCTATGTGCGTATTATACACAAACCCACACACACATACACACACACACACGCACTCGTTCTGAAGAATGAAATCGTTCAATTTTACAAAGATGTCATTGAATGAACGCACACGTTGCGGTCAAGATAATAAATAAAAGTAATTACTTAACCTCTCCTTATCGTGTAATTCCCAGTTGCGTCCAAATCTGTTGGTCTGGAGCCCGAGATACGCTTGGACCATGATTCAGGGTTTGGGGAGTCTGGTAGTTGCAATGAAGCGACTGCCATCTGCCGTGCCGTGTGGTCCCCTGCAGAGTAGAATAGGCCACCCTCACTCTTACCGAGGTGTCGTAAAAGGCGATTAAGGTAAAGCTGCTGGCATGACCATCAGCACCCAGAGAAGGAAAACTCTGCATTTATAGCAAAACCCTCGCCAACCCGTCTGCCATGCGTGGTGAGTATGGCATCTACCTCTCATGTGATTGAGGGAGGCCCGTGCCCCAGCAGTGGGGTCTTTAATGAGCTGATGATGATGGTTTCAGGGTTACAACCTCTCGGCAAACACTAATGCTATTTATTAAATAACCATCCACAAATGTTGAGACCAACGCGTACGTGAAAAATTGATTCACGCCAAAAGCGGCCACTTTTGGCATGAATCAATTTTTCGTGTACAAAAACGGACCCAACATGTGTGCATGGTTATTTAATAAATATTGGGTATATACAATAAATGCCGAGAGGTTGTAACCCCGAAATCGTTCAAAATAGATCCGGTTTAGTAGCTAAAAATGCAAATCGATTAGCGTCGCTAGTGTGCCCTACCCGTCGCCTTAACAGGCGAACCAGACCAATAGGATAGAACTAGTGGTCAAATATTTGTAATAATATTTCCACTGGATATTGAAAATATACCTACGATATTGATGAGACTATCGACAGCTCATGTCGAATCAAGCAATTACAAATTTCGTCGACTTATTAAAGCTTTCAGTGGTCTAATTGGTAGAACATTCACCCGGATTGTGGAAGGTGTGGGTTCGAGTACCTCCTGAATATGAGATGAAATTTTTAGTGTGTTATTAACTTAAGAATAGGATAACGGTTTCACGTTCCAAATGTAACGTTTTTTGACCTTGGGAAAGCCACGCTTCGGCATGAATGGGCGGGCCCGACCGGAGTGATACCACGGCCTCACAGAAAACGGCGTGAAGCAGCACTGTGCTGCGGATGTCCACGGGCGGCGCCAATCGCCTACCATCAGGTGATCCGTCTGCTTGTCTGCCACCTATCACATAAACAAAACTATCCGAATCGTGCAGGTTACCTCACGTATTTTTCCCTCACTGCCGAGCTAATGGTAGAATAAAAGAAAATATTTAACATAATCATTAATCTGATAACGTTTATTTGTACAAATAATCGGCAAAATTATTCCGAGATAAGTATACATAATTTATAGAGATAAGTATGTATACATATACTGGTTATGTGCCGCGTTTATACTTTATGTAACGATTTCCCAATGGCCACAATAAGCTTGACAAACATAAGTATTACAATTATAGAAAACTAGTGGTCTGCCCTCTCCGTTTCTTTATTGCTATTAGTTCCAAACTTGAACAATAGATGGAGCTAAGTGGCGATTACATCGCGCACGTGTTTAGTTTGTTTTGCATTACCTAAAACCCTGGTTGATGTTTAATATAAAATAGAATATAGGCGCGGATCCAGCCCTCAAAAAATGTTGTGACTTGTGAGCATAGGCTCCCGTCATTCGAGTTATATGCGAGTTAGAGTAAGAACCACGTGAAAAAACCGTCGGAAAGTCACGCTACGGCATGAATGGGCCGGATTGACCTGGAAAACAAAACCGGCGTGAAGCAGCACTAAGCTGTGTTTCGCTACGTGAGTGAGGGTACCGGGCCCACTCCCCAGTGGTGGAGAGTGCAAAGGTTGGTTAATCGATTAACCGACTGTAATCATCATTATCAGCCCATTTTAGTGGGACACGGGCCTCCCTCAATCACATGAGGGGTAATTGCCATACTCACCACGCTTGGCAGACGGGTTGGCGAGAGTTTTGATATAAATGCAGAGTTTTCCTTCTCTGGGTGCTGATGATCATGCCAGCAGCTTTACCTTGGTCGCCTTTTACGACACCTCGGTAAGAGTGAGGGTAGGGGCAAAGGCCGGGGCAGAGAGCCCACTACTCGGACCGGAACCAATAAGTGGCGTTCCAGCCTGCATGGTCAGGTTCGAGTTAAAAGAGTGGGAGCATAAGCAAAGCACTGAATATTGGAAAAGACTACCTCGACTAGAACAGTCTAAGGCGTTGATACAGGCGTTCGATCAGAGACGAGCTGTAGAAATAATAAAACTGAGCAGAGGACATGTTAGGGCACTCACTCGGACCCTCACAGGGCACTGCAAATTAAATAAGCACCTGCACAACATGGGCCTTTCAGATACCAAAATCTGCAGGTTCTGTCGCGAGGACGAGGAAACGATTATCCACGTCCTCGGCGAGTGCATAGCGCTGCACCGGTGCAGAAGCCGGCACCTGGGAGCACACATGATCTCAGCAGACGAGATCAAAAGCTCCCCCATCAGCTCCATTCTCGGGTTTATCCTGGAACTGGAGCTACATGAGGTGCTGTAATAGGTTACGGGGCTGCCACAATAGATCATCTACTGGTCGCAGTGGCTATGAGACGCAGGGCTCACCCCATTTCTAACAAATAATAATAAGAGTGAGGGTGGCCTATTCTACTCTGCCGGGGACCACACGGTGACTATAAAGGATTAGTCTGAAATTATGTCTAGATATAATCGTCATTTCTAATAACATCTTCTGTAGATTTTCTTTTAGGTCTTAGTTATTGATTAATTTTTTTTAAGTTTTCCTTCTTTTGTTCAATAAAACCTTTATAATAATAATATAATATAATTCTCACAACATCTCATACGCTGACCTGATTCCGTACTAAGTAGCTTAAGCACTTGTGTCACAGATATCAGACAACAGAGCAACACAAATATATACTTAAATACATATATTACACCCAGACACTGAACAAACACAAGTTATAAATTACATTCATCCCTTCTATAATATCTAGAAATAATGACAAACTAATCGATTATAATCGATAGTATCGGCTTAATTCCAGTATCGATTTTATCGATAATATGTATAGTACTTATTTATTTAATGTTAGGGAAACACACAGTACACATAGAGTTTACATAAAAATGTATATAAGTTATATTTACACCAGTTAAGTCTCCACTTATTAAATAAACATAATTATATTTTTGCAGTCATCTACAGCCAAGAAATGTGAGAAAATAGACAAACTAAACACATTTTCCATGATAAAATATTAAGAACTAAGAATACATTAAGAATACAAAACCAGACTGTGTCAATATGATTTATTTATCTTTAAGAGCCTTTTTATACGCTCCCATCGTAGAACAAAACATGTCTATATTTTGTAAGTATTGATTATAACTACGACATGAGCGCAGCAAGAATACAATTACAATTGAATATTCGATTATTTGGGCCCCATTTTCATAATCGATTATTAATCGACGTACAATCGGTTATCCGTTATGGGAGACCGTCATACTCGCGAGCAAAACATCACACGACTGCGAGGCGCGCGCACTCCACGCCGCTTATATTTATAACCTCGGCGCGAGAGGTCCGAGCGCGCCCTCTCTGTCTCTCCGTGGCCCTCCACATAAATACTGCGCGTCCTCCGGAGGTAGTTCACAACTAATTTGTGATTGGCAATAAATAATGTGTTCTGATTTGTAGATTTATTTTAGCCAATAAGATGTAGAATTAGTTTTAATATAAATAGTTGTAAGTTGTAAATAATACAATACGAATACGAATCTGGACTTCGAGTTTTACTCATCTCCTCTTCACAAGAACACGAACCACGACACCGGCAACACTGATAGCTAGGTATCTATAAGAATTAACTCGTCAAATGTTAATTTCAAATTGAAGAGCGTGTTAGAGTTCAATAAATGAATCCAGAAATAAAAAGAATCACACGATATCTAGGTCACAGGTACACAGATCGAAAGGTCGCTGCGCCGGCGCATGTACCAGTAAAGATAATAAGGTCGGATAGATCTTGAGGTCACGTAATGTTTACCTACTCAGAACAAACAAATATAACTCAACATTGACTTCATTACCTATGCTATAACATCCTCCAACCGATTGCGGCTACGGCGGCCAATCTCAACGATCAGCCACGTACGCAGGATATATTTTAGTGCTCAAGTGTGTGCGGAAACAAAAGTGCACTCTCTATTCCCTTAACGCAACGTGCCTACTTGAAGGCACATGTCAGCTCGCCACTATTCATATAATATAGGCTGCCTCGGTGGCGCAGTGGTCAGTGGGTCGCACTTTAAAGCGAAGGCTGCGCAAGAGATCCCGGGTTCGATCCCCGGGTCAGGCCAAAAATTTTTACCTAAGTTTTCGGTAAGAAATACTTCAGTCAGCCCGAAGTCTGAAAGTTGGCGGTCTTGTACCTCCGTGCCTCGGAAAGCACGTTAAGCCGTTGGTCCTGCGCCCAATCCTCTCCGGTCGTGTCACACTGGTGTCCCATCGGAATACAAGATGACATTTTTAAGTGTGTTATTTACTTAAGAATAAATTGCAAAAGATTGCTTTAAAAAATATCAATTCGTATACTTATTACATAGATAGCGGATCATATACAAAATAAATGAAAACATTAATATGACGTTCTGTGCTTTTTTTAACCGACTTCAAAAAGGAGGAGGTTCTCAATTCGACCCGTATGTTTTTTGTTTTTGTATGTATGTTACTCGATTTCTCCGCCAATTATGAATGGATTTTAATGATTCTTTTTTTGTTTGATAGGCCATCATTCAGAGGTAGTCCCATAATTTTTTTATCAAAATTGACTTAGTGGTTTTTTTCTAAATTAGGTACATACTACCTACACTTTATTTGTTACTTTCTAATACAAAATGTATTATTTAGATTGTAAGAACATTGCAATGCCTTGTTATGAAAATATTTATATAATAATAAATAAATATTTCACAACATCACATACATTGATCTGACTCCGAGATAGGTAGCTCAAGCGCCTGTGTTACGGATATCAGAAACCAATGCTGTGTTAGTTTTAATTTATTCTAATATGCTATTATAATTATTTTTTTGAATGATATGCTGTTGGTGAACATTAATAAAAAAATCAACAGTGGAATTACAAATATATCCATTTAATACTATTCTTTTTAACCCCCGACGCAAAAACGACGGGGTGTTATAAGTTTGACGTGTCTGTTTGTGCCTGTGTGTCTGTCTATGGCATCGTAGCTCGTGAACAAATGAACCGATTTTGATTTTGTTTCTTTTGTTTGAAATATGAATAATGATGATAAATCGATCCAAGATGGCCGCCGTCACAAAGATTTGGATTTTACGTTTTAACACAACTCCCACAATAAGGGTATCATATAAAAGGGCTTGAGTAGCAGAATATATTAATTGTGAAAAATTTCAAATCCAAGATGGACGCCGTCAGAAAATGGCGAATAACCTATTTGTTGTTCCAACTGCCTCAATATAGGAATTAAATGAAAGAGCTTTAGTTGTGTAGGGGGTATTTTAAATTTTCTTTTTAATACATATTTATAATACATAGAAAACTCCCAAACCAATACAAACAGACATGTTTATGCACACAAATGTTTGTACTGTGCGGGGATGGAGCCCGCAACCCATGCACCAGAGGTAGCATTAACTACTACTGATCCAAACGGTCATATCACAAGCTATGCCCGATCCTGCCTTCTGATCAAGCCCAAGAACATTGAAGAAATCAAAATTGGAATTCTCCAGAATCTCCAAGGCTGGGGGCATGTTTGTGCAAGAACGCCATCTAGCGCGTAATTCGATAACAACGGTGTCATTGGGTTCTAAAGCAACTGACACATCAAACCAAAGGAAGCCTGCAGTTCCACAAGCAACCACAGGATGGCGCTGGGGAGCATCGATCGACCGGTCTCCATGGATGAGGAGCCGCAGGAGCCGTCACTTCATTCTCGACAGCGCCCAGACTCGTTACCTATTCATCTTTTAAGCATCAATTTTTTATAACCTGTATATTAAAGCAATAAATGTCGTAGTATATTGAATTCAATAAATAATTCATTGAACCACCCTTAAGAAACCACCCTGGGAGAATAGACGACCGTCTAAAGGTGTTAAATATTTAAGCTACATTGTATTATTTTAATATCTTTTGTACCACTTAACATGCAAGTAAACGCTTATGATTTATGATTATGTTTAAAAGGTACACTAATGAAAATTCATTTGCAAAAAAAAAAGTTGAAAAAATATACTCGTTTTAGGGTTCCGTAGCCAAATGGCAAAAAACGGATCCCTTATAGATTCGTCATGTCTGTCCGTCCGTATGTCACAGCCACTTTTCTTGGAAACTATAAGAACTATACTATTGAAACTTGGTAAATAGATGTATTTTGTTAACCGCATTACGATTTATACCCAAAAATTGGAAAAAAATAAAAAAATGCGGGGGGTCACCATACCGAAACTTTGAAACTGAAACTCACAATTTTTTTTTTCATTTAACCTATTCGTGTGGGGTATCTATGGATAGGTCTTTAAAAATGATGTTGAGGTTTTTAACATCATTTTTTTCTAAACACAATACTTTGCCCAAGAGACGCCCCCAAAGTGGTAAATTGTGTGCCCCCCAACCCCGTATCTTGTATAATAAATTAATTATAAAACTGAAAAAAATATGATGTACATAATCATGAAAACTAACAACGAAAATTGGTTTGAAGTAGATATAGTAGCGAAGAGGGATTAGGCGCAGGACCAACGGCCTAACGTGCTTTCCGAGGCACGGGGGTACAAGACCACCAACTTCCAAACTCCGGGCTAATACTGAGAATTTCTTAACAGAAAAACTCAGATACAAATTTTGGCCCGACCCGGGATCGAACCCGGGACCCCAGGCGTAACAGTCGCTTTAAAGTGCGACCCACTAACTATTGCGCCACGGAGGCAGTCATAGTGTAATAATGATAAGACAAGCTGAGCACATTGCATGCTGGCTGAGGGTTACTGCAAGGTCGTCGCAATATCTGCCGCTAGTATATCTAGAAAATATGTTAATGTTGCAAAGTGCATTTTACGCATGTATGTGTACCGTAACTAGTTTTCATAATGCACTTTTTAGGGTTCCGTAGCCAAATGGCAAAAAACGAATCGAAATCAATCAATCAAATCCAAAAAATCGTTATTCAATTATTTTTTTTTATTAATTGATGGCTGCTACTATGTCTTGCGACACTTTTATATTTTGCCAAAGTCGAGTGATGTGAGTGATTAAAGAGACACGCGTTTTTTGGAAGATTGACCGGTGTGGTGAGTGGATTTTATTTTAATGAGTTTGACATCACCTAAAACAAAACAAACATACACATGGACAATACAGACAAAGAAGACACATGTAAACGTATGGACAAAAAATAAATAAATTAAAAATTGTATATTAAGTGAGAGGGAGATTCATTCAAAGTCAAATATTATATTTGTTAATATATATACATAAATATTTTATAACAGAGGAAAAGGATAAAGATAGAAGAAAAGGAATGTTAATAGGGCGGGGGATTTTTGGGGGTAGAATGTCTTTTATTCAATTTAAGTCCATACAAAACCTTTATGAATGTCAAATATTATGTAATCTACAGCTGATTCGAAATGTTCTACCGAGAAGAATCGGCAAGAAACTCTGTAGTTATTCTTTCCAAATGATATGGTGATACCAATTTTCATTCTTATACAAATTAAGATTGCAGTGACAGTATGATATGCAATGCATATAATCAGTATCGTTTAGATAAATCGTCAAACTAAAATTATGAAATGAATTATTATACATTGGAGGACAGACGACGAGATCAACATGTCCAACAATCTTTATCATTTAAATAATCATCCACTTTATAGAAGCCTTTCTGCATTAGGCAGTTTTTACATGCAACTTAAACTTAAGTACCGGTAAATCAATATTTTTTGAGGTAATTAAACATTGTAATGCTCAGTCCTATAAATGGCTATCCTATCAAAGAGTGGCTTCTTGAAAAGTCCTACTACGCAATTAATGACTTCTTAAATGATAAATTTAAAGCTATAATTTAATTTGAATTTAATGAATTGTAGTAATGTATAATTTAAATTTGATTCAATAACGTATGTATAAATAAAATGCATGCCCTTTTATGTAATTGGTTAAATAGACGGATATTATTGTTACCATATTCACTTCTCGCTCGCACACTAATTGCGTCTATACTCGCACTCGTTGGCTGCGAAATTACATGAAATTGTTTGGGGTTTGAAATTACAATGAATGAAATTACGAAGAAATGGGGGGTTTGAAATTACAAGAAAAAAAAGCAATGATTTTTAAAAACTATTTAAGAATAAGAATAAGAATAAAATAATTTATTCAGCGCCAAACATACACAAAAAAAATAAAAATATAACGAAATGGACATTAGAATAGCACTGAAATGGGCTCCACTCAGCATGTGTCACAGTGTCTAAAGGACACCCCGACGCTGGTCTTCCGTGGAGTCCAAGGAACTAAGGGACGTCACTGTGCGTGCTGACGTCATAAAGTACATAAGTACCTACATTTAACCTTATTTAAATTAATTAAGACTAGACACAATCCAGACTATCATTACCTTACCCTATGGTTACTACTAAAGAAACAGCAATACTACTTGTAGGGCTACAGCCTTAACTGATTACTACTCCGAATGTAACATAAAACTTTGCACTCATACATATAAAACACAACATAAAATAAAAAATAATAACAATAAATACACAGCTTAACTATTTATAGTAATTTCTGGACAGATAAAAGATGTGACTTAAATTTGATTTTAAAAATATTAATAGTATTTAAAGATTAACCAACATTATACATTTTACTACATTTTCGTAAAATTAGACGCTACTCATACAGAGCAACGTCTTGATCTTGTGGACAAAATTCCATTTAATTTTGGGAATTTGAAATTTACGGTCAACATCAAACGACAAAAGTCAATGTCACTGTTAATATGCGTGCTATTGCTATTTTTACTATAGCAAGGAAACTTGTGTATCCAGCCACCGCTACAAGGGTCAAATGAAAATCAACGATACTTTATTAAAAATATCCTAGATCCTGAGCTTTTAAAATATTGGATGAAATCCAAATGCCCCGAAATGGTTTTCGATTTGTTAAATTGTTTTTCCCATAACCCATTGTTTCCATGGGCAAATGCAATAGCTTACCATCAGGAGCCCAATTCTCGGGTTTGTGACATTTCAAAAACATGGCGGATATCACTTGAAAATCATACAAAAAAACTATGTTTTAGTGATATATGTCGTATGAAAAGAAATGTCACGAGCACGAGAATTGGGCTCCAGGAGATCCGTCTGCCATCTTTCATATAATAAATACAGGCATTTTATTACATGCTGTAGTTATCATCAGGTTCAAAGGCTATTAATAAAAACACGTCATTTAAATAACACAACTTTATTACTTTTAAATTAACTATGAATAAGTTAAGGGGCTGTTAAAAGTCTACACGAGATGAACATAAAAAAAAACTGTGAAATAAACCGCCTTCAAAAACCACGAACTAAAAAGTGTAAAATAATATTTTTAACTTCAAATAAAACACTTCAAATAACATTTTATAACAGTACACTCGAGAAAAGGTGTTACCGAAGTCGGCGCCCAATATTATCTTGTAATTTAATACAACATTCAATTATTCAACAGGATTAGGAGCCGATTGCGGTAAAACCTTTTCTCGAGTGTACTGTTATAAAATGTTATTAGAAGTGTATAAACTTTTAGAAATATTATTTTACACTTTTTAGTTCGTGTTTTTAAATAAAATAAAACTTTTTATTTGTTAGAAACACAGTTGACAGATACAGTTCTTTACAAATTATCTTGGGCACATGTGTTCAGCCTGCTCGCAGACATGCAAAAATATTAAATGGCTCAAATACATATCACACTTTATATTAATTATTACACATTAATTATATTTGAAGTTAAATAATATAATAGTTGTGTGTAAATTAAGTGGACTGTAGTTTTGGCGAAACGAAAAACGAAAACAAAAAATGGTTGTTTGCTCTGCTAGACCGGGAATCGTAATCTTGTGCACTACTTACATGGAATCCCTGGAGCTTGTGGAACGGGTTCACACTAAAAGGTTCAAACCTAGCACAGCTGAGACTAATGTTATCTTTACCCAAAGTGGAACACTCCTCCTCGTAGGTTGCCCGAAGACGATGCGGTGGTTGCAGGCACAAATTAGTTATACTAATTTATAAAGAAATTATTGCAAATCTACGAAAAACGAGAGCGACGAAAAAATGTGTGTGCTGTAGCGCGAATTCGAAAATGGAAGAGGAAGTTTCTACTTTTTTAACCACCAAAAAACGTTTTTGAAACTTAACCAAAAAATGTAGACTATATCCTACCAGTGTGGCAAGCGAAAAATTAATAAATTTTCAATTTGGTCAAGAAAAAATATTTTTTATTTTATTTTAAATTTAATTTAAGTGAAAGCTGAACTGAAAATAGTAATGTCAAGTATGTATTTATAAATAAATATATTAATAAGGTCCAATAAGATTTTAATTAATCCTTATGTCATTTCTAAAATTTTATTAGTCTCGCCAGTTTAAATATTCGCTTAGACTATAAAAACATTTCTCCGGGAGCCAACATGTAAGTTTATGTATAAACGTTTCTCCTTGAAGCCCTTTCAGTTTATCCGGGAGCGAGAGCGGGGGGAGAGGGGGGGGGGGTCTATTAAAAACACGTGATTTAAATAACACAACTTAATTACTTTTAAATTAACTATTTATAAGTTATTATGGAGTTGTTAAAAAGTCTACACGTGATGAACATAAAAACAATAAGTGAAACACTAAATTTATTCAAGTAGTCGTCGCGCTGTAACTTGCTTGATCTTTGGCATACATTTTAATATACAAATACAAATTCATTTATTCGTCATCACAGGTGGTACAAAGTTGACAGAGGTAATGTATGTGGTAACTCCATGATGCGCCTACAATGGCATACGAAATCATTAGATGCCAAAAAAAAAACTTGTCATCATACACAATATTATTAGATGAAAATAATAGGCAAATATTTAAAAACATAGGTATTAATTAGTTAGTGTTAGTACAAAAAACATTACAAATTAGTATGGTAATAGAATTAAATTATTATGGTGATTAAATACATTAAAAAAGAGAGAGAAAAAAAATACAATTCAAATGCAGTATCATCAAAGTATTCGTTAACACTATAATAACATTTTTCTATAAGAATTCGGGATAGCACATTTCTAAATTTATACAGATTAAATTGTTTAATATATTCAGGGCGTTTATTGTACACTTTCGGAGCCATTTCAGTAACATTTTTGCGCATTAGAGCGCATAAAATATAATAAAGTGTGTTTGTACAGTCAACTCCAAAATATGTATACACTTTAGGACCTTGTCACAATACTTACCTATAAGAAAGTGGAGGTTTACTTTCTTATATTATATATTGTGACAACGTCCTAAAGTGTATACATATTTTTGGAGTTGACTGTACCTACTCATAGCTGGGTTTTAGGTAGTATATTCTTGCTTCTTGTTACATAATTACTGTTTATTTATTTTTTTGTATTTTCAAAATAAAAGTATATATTTCTAATTCCGCAGTTTGTTATGATATCCGTAACACAAGCTGCTTGAGGTAACTTGAATTCCCAATATGCATCTATTTTGTACCTTAAGGCGACGGGTAGACCTAACTAGCGATACCAATCGATTTTAATTGTTAGCTCCTAAACCGGATCTACTTGAAACAATTTCGCGGTTACAACCTCTCGGCAAACACGTATACTAGATATTTATTAAATAACCATGCACAAATGTTAGCCCAACGCGTACGCGAAAAATTTATTACCGCCAAAAGCGGCCACGTTTAGCGTGAATCAATTTTTCACATACAAAAACGGACCCAACATTTGTGTATGGTTATTTAATAAATTGTATAAGTGTTTGCCGAGAGGTTGTAACCCCGTTATTGTTTAAAATAGATCCGGCTTAGTAGCTAAAAATTAAAATCGATTGGCGTCGCTAGTGTGCCCTACCCGTCACCTTAACTTGTTTTAAACTTTACTAGTTTTTTTTTCGCTTGTCTTTTTATGTATTTTATTTTAGTTCATAGCTTAATAATTTGTCAACTTAAAGGCACAAAAAGCTGCCCAAAGGGACACTTTTCTTGTTAATTGTGAACTGAGAATCAAAATTCCTCTTACGTAACCATATTCATAATTATTTTAGTAAGCAACTAGTTGCGAAAAACTTTGGCAACTAGTTGCGAAAAACTTTGGCAACTAGTTGCGAAGAACTTTGGCAACTAGTTGCGAAAAACTTTGGCAACTAGTTGCGAAATACTTTGGCAACTGGTTTAGTGGCTAGAATGTTAGTTCTTCTTCGGCAACTGGTTGTGAATCTTAGTTGCCAATGTGGCCGGAGAGAAGCTACCTATCTCGGAGTCAGACCAAAGTATGAGATGTAACAATTTATAGCACTCCGCATATTTTTTTAAGTAAATAAAAATAATTTTTTCATTGCCAAAACACTTACATTACATGAAATACATATTAAAAAGGAATCATTTCCCTGTCAGAAACGATAAAAAAACCGGCCAAGTGCGAGTCGGGCTCGCGCACAAAGGGTTCCGTAGCAGCAAAGTCCAAAATTACAGTTAAATCAACCTATCTCAAAAACTATAAGAGATACTTTGATCAAACCAAAAATCGTTGAAAGAGTTAATTAGCATGCATCACCTCTATTTTTTTTTAAATTTTATACCCCGTAGTTATAAAAATAGAGGGGGGGGGACATACTTTTTACGACTTTGAGAGCTGATATCTCAAAAACCGTTCACTTTAAGAATAATGTTTTTTAGAAAACTTTATATCATTTTAAAAGACCTTTCCATTGATACCCCACACGGGTATGTACATCGAAAAAAAAAATTTCATCCCTCAGTTACATGTATGGGGGGCCCCACCCCCAATTCTTTTTTTTACTATTTAGTGTCATATTTTTGTAGCGGTTCATACAACACATATTCCCATCAAATTTCATCACTGTAGTACTTATAGTTTCCGAGTAAATCGGCTGTGACAGACGGACAGACGGACAGACGGACATGACAAAACTATAAGGGTTCCGTTTTTGCCATTTTGGCTACGGAACCCTAAAAAAACAGAGTCCCTTGTAGACCGTGAGCCCGTGCGTGACCATATTGCCTACGTCATGTGACAACAAGATAAGATGCATGGCAGACGGTCGGAAAAAGATAATCGCAACTGGAATTTACCGCAAGTGTGAAAATATCATTCACTTCCGGTCAAAAGTCCGCGCCAAA
The DNA here is from genome assembly GCA_019059595.1 of Marasmia exigua. NCBI lineage: Eukaryota > Metazoa > Arthropoda > Insecta > Lepidoptera > Crambidae > Marasmia > Marasmia exigua. Next base: position 28,555 of record JADPWL010003272.1, read on the forward strand.
AAAAAGAAGACCCGCGGAAAAACACGGAACTAAAATTTGAGAGTTCTTATGTCTATAGACATAATGCTCCAATGGACAACATTTCAAAATTGCTAAGCTCTGAAAGAAAAAATACTAATTCTTTATTTACTTTTCCGCTGCTCGAATATATATTTATTCATTTTTTATATTGCTTATTTACTGAGAAAAAAATTAAAAACTAAAAAACGTAAGATGACGTCATCGGACGGCAGAATGTAAAATATTCTTTGCTTAGCACATTATAGTTTTAAATTTACGAAATGCCAAACCCATGACATGCAACTGTCAAAAAAAAGATAACTTGTCAATGTTGAATTAATGAATGACGTTGACAAATGTTGACACTAGTATTATTTACCTTTGACAGTAGTACTTTTTTTTTTAAAACAATGATAAGCAAAGGAATATCGCTGTATTCAGCCGTCCGATGACGTCATTTGGCGCTTACGTCTATTTAGAATATAAAGAATTTCAATAATTATTTTATGGATGAAAATGGACAAATTTTGAAAAAAGAAAAAATATGGGTCTGTTCATTTTATGTCTATTTTCATATAAAAAAACAATATGGACCTGTTAAAAATATGAAATGTTGTCTATTTGAATGTCGTAGGCGACTCGACTCAAGCGCGCTTTTCTCGGGACTTCTTTGGTCGCGCGTACTGTATCGTAAAATCTGTTCTCTCTCCTTTCCAGTATGGCCGGCAACACATCGAAGTGGCGAAGAAGATCATCCGGAGCGACAGCTCCGATGAGGACGAGGTCACGAAGGAGCCCCCCGTGCCCAACGACAAGCCCCCCTCAGCGATCATCAAGGAGAATGGGGGGAGCAATGGTGAGTTGGGGCGTTACGCGTCACCAATAGCGTATATGACTAAGCTCAAGATTTTACAAAGTATAAATATTTTATCAAAATCTAGGTCAATATATGCCAATGGCAAAAATTCTCAATTAAAAATATAACGTCTAGCCGGTTTTATGGTCATTCAAAGATTCATGGGCAAGTCCATTTTAAAAGTATGAAATTATTATAAAATAATTATACCATTGAATAATCCATACAATTTGCACCAATTATTATAATAGAACCATTGACATAAACGAAACATTTGATATAGCTACCATACAAAATTCAAATGAAATGCATACAAAATATTGTCGTGTGACGTCACATCTTAGTAGCCATTTGTATGGAGCGTTTTGGGTTTGCCCAAAATAATGTGATTTTAAAGTTGTGATATCTCAGGTAGTTTAAATGAGAATCAAGTGATTCTTTCAACGATGTTTCTATCATTGAGAGGTCTTTTTATTGCAAAAATAAAAAAATAATAGTCATATACCGTATTTACTAACAAAGGTGCTGTCCAAAATTGTATGGAGGACTTAAGTAAATAACACACTTAAAAAATTTCATTTCGTGTTCAGGCGGGACTCGAACCCACACCTTCCACAATCCGGGTGAATGTCCTACCAATTAGACGACTGAACGCGCTACCAAGCCGACGAAATTTGTAAGTGCTTGATTCGACATAAGTGTGTTATTTACTTAAGAATAAATTGCAAAAGATTGCTATAAAAAAATATTTACTATTGTATGGAGGAATGGCTAGAACCGGGTGCATTTGCTATAAAAATGGCCAATATAACTACAACACTTTGTCACTATCCAATAGCTGACTTGGAGCCCAATTCTGGGGCTCGTGATATTTTTAAAACATAGCGGATATCACCTGAAAACCATACAAAAAAACGATGTTTTAGTGATATATGTCGTATGAAAATAAATATCACGAGCACGAGAATGCTCTTGGTTGGTGATTGGATTGAGGTCCATCATCAACCGCATTGGTTGTTTAGTTTGTCAAATTGACATTTTGACAAATCACGTTTAAAAATACACATTGTATATGGACCTCACGTCTATAATACTCATTTCCTTATAATGGAAATCACAGAAAAATATAGCTATACAGGAATGCAAGAGCCATCATGGCGGGAATGACATTCGATGATGGCGTCTGTCAACTGTCCAGTTTGACATTGCGACAAACTTATTTTTTTTCTGACTTGCACCTCGTAATTGTATGATGAATGTTTTTTTTTTTTCATTTTTCTCGAAATCATCAGAAATTGCGCCTGATGTAAAGCGACGATAAGGATAGGATGAGGTCTACGCGTTTGTCTAGAAGATGCCTGTTCACTCTTGCCTTAAAGATGTCCAGTTTAGTAGTGGTTAAGAAAAACAGACCTCGGCAGGGAGTTCCATGCCTTTTTTTATTATCCTATAAACTGTCCCATTGCAGGGCAAAGGCCTCCATCATAAAAATCAAGTTATCGCTGCTATGATGGGATTAGGCTTAATCACCACGCTTGCCAAATGCGGATTGGTGATAACAAACTCGAGCTATATCCGAAAAATTCGAAACTTACTTTTCGCTCGACCCGGGAATCGAACCCAGGCCCTGAGATCATGGCCCGGTACTAAAATCACTAGACCAACAGGGCGTTTTCATCCATCCTTTAGCCGTCCGCATTATAAAAGTAGATTGTTAGAGTTCGTGCTACCAGAGAAGTCCCATCAACTTTCAAATTTAAGGTTTATGTTCATAGACACATTCCTTGTTTTTCCGCGGGCCTTTTTTTGGTGGCGCGGACTCAAGTCATGATTAAGCAAGACATTACCTCCGTCCACTCTACTAGTTAGAACGTCCTATGTATTGTTTCTTGTTATTTTTGTACTGCAAACATGTTACATAACGTGCAAATAGCCAATTACATTGTTTGTGTATGAATTATCGACGTTTGTGTGGACGTAAACATTTTGTTCAGTGATACGCGAGGCTGTAGTGATTAGTGACGTCATGTCTACTTGTACATGCTTCTAATAGGTACCCATAACGGGTAT
>JADPWL010003271.1:0-60001 GCA_019059595.1 Marasmia exigua
ACGCCAGTACACGGACGGGCCTAGGGGTATCAAGCGCCTGCGACACAACATAAAAAACGGGTTTCTTATCAACGCCCCGCGCCCCGCACCCCGCTCCCCGCCCGACGACGCCTCGCCATATCGGTGCGTGGACGCTGACACCGACGCGATATAAAGAAAGAAAAAACCCCAACATACAGTCCACGACAGTATCTGTATTTGTACATTCTGTATTTTCATACTCTTTGGCTAGCTGCGCCTGACCTAATTATTGCATTTTTATTTGTATGACATATCAATAATTCAGTGCTAACAAATCACTCGGCAGACACATACGCGTTTTCATTCACCCATCAGGGCCTTGATCTTCGTACGAGTTTGTCGGACAGGGTTGTGAGCACACGACCCAGACACGCCATATTTTTACATATCCAAAATCCCGAGAATGGGGCTCCAGACGCCCAATGTTGACAAAAGAGGTACGTCCTATTAGAAATAGGTCGACGATATGCTTCTAAAACTATGTACATCAAACGACAAAACTAAGGAATGAACTATTGTCTGTGTTTCCGGACCGATACGACCTGCAAACCTTCAAGAAAAGAGCGTACTCCCATGTCCATGGGTTGTCCATGGGCGGCAGTAATCGCTTACCATCAGTTGATACGTATGCTCGTCTGATCTCTATATCATAAAAAAAAACTTACCAAGAAAAGTGATGGAGTACGGCTGGTCATGCGTCTCTTTTGCGTCGGTTATAGTTGTGTAGAATATGTAGTAGGGGGCGCTGGCGGCGTGCTTGGCGGCCATGTTGCCTGCCGGCCTGACCACTTGTAAAAAGTCTTGTGGTTTCCTGGTAGGCGGAACCATAGGTCTGTAGTGAGCATCTGGAATTTAATTCAATATATCTATACTACTATACCATTAATATCTACTCACTACCTTTATTTAAATGTAAAAAAGTCATAACACATTGGTTAAAAACCCTAAACTATAATCAAACACAAAATATTATGAAATAAGCTCACAGTATTAACCCACGCACGCACGCACGCACGCACGCACGCACGCACGCACGCACGCACGAGGTAATCCGAAAACACGAAACGCTTACGCGATGTAATCGACACCTAGCGCCATCTATTGGCATAAAGTGGAAGTAATACCCTGAAACAAAATGGGGGCGGGCCACTGCGTATTTATAAAGACGAACGAGTAAACTATAAAAACAATAGTTGATATTTTTACAGCAATCTTTTGCAATTTATTCTTAAAAAGTTTCATCTCGTGTCCAGGCGGGACTCGAACCCACACCTTCCACAATCCGGGTGAATGTTCTACCAAATAGACCACTGAACGCGTTATTAAGCCGACGAAATTTGTAAGTGCTTGATTCGACATGAACTGTCGATAGTCTCATCAATATTGTAGGTATATTTACAATATCCAGTGGAAATATTATGGCAAATATTTGACCACCAGTTATGATGAGACTGCTAAATCAATAGTTGATATTTTTATATCAATCTTTCGCAATTCATTCTTAAGTAAATAACACACTTAAAAAAAATATCTCGTGTTCAGGCTGGACTCGAACCCACACCTTCCACAATCCGGGTGAATGTATAAAAGCAATGAATGTACAAGCGTGTTGAACGTGGGAGAGCAACGCTTCGGCATGAATATGCCGGATCGACCGGAGTGATACCACGGCCTTACCGAAAACTCGCTGTGTGAGTACCGGAGGCCCCATCCAGCGGAAAATGGTTCCAGGGTTTTATGGTTTGCACCATTGGTGACGCGGGTGTTCATGGGCGGCGGCAATCGCTTACTATCAGGCCATCAGTCTGCTCGTCTCGTCATCTATCACATAAAAAAAAACTGATCACCACTACCCATGGACATCAGCCATGTAAAGAAATATTAATAGAATAATACCTCTACAGTCGATCCTTTTGTATTCCGCCCTTGGCATCGGAGACTTGCTTTGCTCCGTCTTGTTGGCACTCGAAGCTTCCCCGGAAGCATACCTCGTAGTGCCACTAGAGCTACCACAAGTATTCCTAGAAGTACCAGTACTACTGCTACTACTGGTACTTGACACTTGTATGTTCGCGTCGTCTTTCGATGCAGAGGGCTGAGGTTTGTCTGGTTTTTTGACATTTGTTTTCAAGTCTTCCACTTTTGAGGTTTGACTTGTTAAAGACTCTGCATCATTGGTGCTGTAAATAAAATGAATATTATAAATTACTAGCTTTTGCCCGGGGCTTCTATGGCCGTCCCCTTGCTACATGTAGGGAACAAGGTGGTGTGTGGGACCCAAACCCTAACTAAAACCCCTGGGGTGTCCATCTCCGCGCAATCGCGGTCGGAGTCCCCACAGCCGGGACTAGACCGTACCGCTAATCGCGCTCGCCGCTTCACCCCTATCTGGCGCAGTACCAGGACACCCGGTAATGTCGTCCCCCGCGGAGTCATATACTGAGCAAGCCTCTCCCCAGCAGTGGATACGCTCACGTACTCCGAAAGCCCGTTTAGTCGCCTCTTACGACAGGCCAGGAAAACCTTGGCAGTATTCTTAAACGCCCCTAGCCACAGGGGGTAAGCCAACGCACTTCCCCGAACTGATCAGCCTTTCTTGATTTCCACACACGACAATAGGAGTATTAAAAGCTGATACGACATGATATTTCTCAACTTTAACGAAAATTATTCTAAATTACGCGGCAAAAGCGACACGAAAACGAAGAAGAAAGAGACTCTTTTTTTTAAATTACCTACTAAAATGTTGCTAGGCGAATTAATGAAAAATCCCTAATCCTGAACAATATGGTTGGATTATGAGACAACATCACATACATAGTTCTGGTCCAAAATTAAGGGGTGCCCTTGTACGTACTATGGAAACAGGAACAACACAAGGTACCACAACCTAACATTAATATTCGTTTCATTATCCGATAACTGATAAGACACTGGTTATTTGTTTACTATTTAAGAATAAGTTTTAGAAATTATAATGGACAACATTTCAAAATTGCTAAGCTCTGAAACAAAAAATACCAATTCTTTATTGACTTTTCCGCTGCTCGAATATATATTTATTAATTTTTTATATTGCTTATTTACTGAGAAAAAAATTAAAAACTAAAAAACGTAAGATGACGTCATCGGACGGCAGAATGTAAAATATTTCTTTGCTTAGCACATTATAGTTTTAAATTTACGAAATGCCAAACCCATGACATGCAACTGTCAAAAAAAAGACAACTTGTCAACGTTGAATGAATGAATGACGTTGACAATGTTGACACTAGTATTATTTACCTTTGACAGTAGTACCTTTTTTTTATTAAAACAATGATAAGCAAAGGAATATCGCTGTATTCAGCCGTCCGATGACGTCATTAGGCGCTTACGTCTATTTAGAATATAAAGAATTTCAATAATTATTTTATGCATGAAAATGGACAAATTTTGAAAAAATAAAAAATATGGGTCTGTTCATTTTATGTCTATTTTCATATAAAAAAACAATATGGGCATGTTAAAAATATGAAATGTTGTCCATTCATGTGCTTTTAAAACAAACTTACTGGTTAATAGTTTTTAAAATTTTCGCGTTGCATTATAACTATCATTAATCAAGACGGGAATTAAAACAATATTTATTTTGTGATACAACATTGTGTACTCACATATTTTACTCGACGTTTCGGCTACGTTACAGCAGCCGTGGTCACGAGAGGACACGTGCGCTGTTGTATCACATAATAATTATATTAACTATAATGGTAATATAATTATTATGTGACTAAACTTACTGGTTTTTTGATGAAGAATCAGGGAAAAATAGAACCTCAAGCTTTTTAAATCAAATAAATAAAAAAAAATTTTTCAAAAACAACCATTACAATGAGCAGTTTTCCAGTAGGTATTTTCGGGTAGTTTCTAAAAGCAACACCAGATGACGCTTCTCTCACTATCAATTAAAAGTTTCTTTTTCGTCTATGATAGAAAATATTTGATAAACCAACCATCATCATGACATTTATAGCCCTGCCATATTTAACTCAATCAATCAATCAAATAATTCTTTATTTGCATAGGCTTGTATACAGCACTTACAAATCGTCATACATTTTAATGACTTAAAACTATTTATAAGTACTTATGTATAATTTACATGTTAATACATATATATGTTGATACATAAAATATACTAAAGAAATAAATAAACATAATGCGATTCTACCACCGGCTCGGAAAGTTGTTTCTGGTCGAGAAGATCCGGCAAGAAACTCGCCAGTTACTCTTTTTAATCGCCAAACTTTCATACAATGTTGTGTCATCATCATACCAAGCCATACAGTTTAATTGTTACACAAAATAAAATAAAGGAAATAATAATAAAATAAATATTATGAGGTAAACCGAAGCAGACCAGTCCCCAAAGGTGGCACCTGTTCACAAGTATGACGTACGTGTCAGCCATCATTTCACTCAACCATATTAGAGGGAATGTAATGACCCGCCACATAGCGCCACCACCTCAGAGACATTTGAGTGAGCATGACTACTTAGGTTCCCCTCATAGGTCACAAAGAGTAGTAGTTACTTAATCCAGACTAATAAACTGCAGGACGAGGTGTACAATAGTAGGTGGTTAGCATCTTGTCAATTATTGAATAATCAATATAAATCAATTTTTATACATTCAAAATCAAAAATGTCTTTATTCAATAAAGAACATTTATGAATGTCAAATATTATGGTAATTACAATTTTCATTCTTATACAAATTATGATTACAGTGACAGTATGATATACAATGCTTATAATCAATATCGTTTAGATAAATCGTCAATGAAAAATTATGAAATGAATTATACATTAGAGGACAGGCGAAGAGATCAACATGTCCAGGAATCCTTATCATTCAAATAATCCTCTACTTTATAGTAGCCTTTCTGCATTAGGCAGTTTTTTACATGCAACTTAAACTTATGTACCGGTAAATCAATAATATTTTGAGGTAACTTATTAAACATTCTAATGCTCAATCCTACAAATGAACTTCCAATTTTATGAAGTCTTAGATTTGGGACAGCAAGCCTATGTTTATTTCGCGTGTTAAAGCTATGAAAATCAGATTTTTGCGAGTAAAGGTGCAAGTTCTTGCGTACAAACATAATACAATCAAAAATGTATTGAGATGATACGGTTAAAATATTGATTTCCTTGAATACTTCTCTGAGTGAGTCACGATGATCTAAGACCGTAGATGGCACGGATGGCCCTCTTCTGCAAAATGAAGATGGCTTGTAAGTCAGCACCGGATCCCCACAGTAGTAGACCATATGACATCAGACTATGAAAATAGCTAAAATAAACCAGTCTCGCTGTCTCGATATCAGTCAGATTCCTTATCTTTCTAACTGCATATGCAGCTGAACTAAGTCTTCCTGCCAAGACAGCAATATGAGGGCTCCATTGCAATTTTGTATCCAGAGTGATACCTAGAAAAACTGTGGAGTTTATGACTTCGATAGGTTCGTTATTCATGACAATATTCATTTTGACCTGCCTTACATTAGGCATTGTGAACTTAACACATTTTGTTTTCTTTGAATTAAGAACCAAGTTATTATAAGTAAACCACTGTAGTACTTGAGAGAGTGTGTTATTTTTTTCGTCAACATTTTTCTTTAGCCTATCAACCTCAAAAATCAAGGATGTATCGTCAGCAAATAACACTATCTCACATAGATCATTGGTATAGTAAGGAAGGTCATTTATATAGATTAAAAAGAGCAAGGGCCCCAATATAGAGCCCTGGGGCACACCCATGGTTAGAGGGGCGCCAGAAGAGTTAGTTCCATTGACATTGACCTTCTGAATCCTATCTGATAAGTAAGATTTGATTAGACTTAGTGAGGTGTCTATGACACCGTAATGCTGTAACTTCATTAGCAATGTTTCATGATTGACGCAATCGAATGCTTTAGACAAATCACAGAATATTCCAATAGCATCTCGCTTTTTCTCCCACGCATCAAATACATGTTTGATAAGCGCCACTCCAGCATCAGTAGTGGATTTCCCTTTTGTGAATCCAAATTGCTTACTGTGCAATATTTTATTCAGGTTTAAATGAGCCAATAACTGAGTAAATATTACTTTTTCAAAAATTTTGCTGAGAGCAGGCAGTATAGAAATAGGTCTGAAGTTAGACGGGTCACTTTTCTCACCCGACTTGAATAACGGTATTATTTTACTGTATTTCATCATATCGGGAAATTGACCGTCGTCAACACATTTATTAAATATTATTGCTAAGTGGGGTGCGATAGAATGTATTATATTTTTGATTATATCTACCGAGATGCCCCATAAATCCTCAGTCGGTTTCATATTTACCTTTTAATATGGGTATAACTTTATTATACCCATATTAAAAGATTAAAGTAAATAAGTAAATTACATATTTTACTTGTTTATACATGTATAGTTTCGTTTTGAATTACTCAGGCGATCCGTCTGCTCTTCTGCCACCTATCACATAAAAAAAAACCTGCAAAGTTTACAAAGTTCGTTCATTACGACAATCGAGTCATAACTATGGTATTTTTATTGTTTTGGTTACCACCAAAACAATAAAAATAATTAATTCCGAAAAGCTTAAAATTTTAAGTAGTTATACCTAACTACTTAAAATTTTAAGCTTTTCGGAATTTTTCTGTTACCTGTGCTGTAAGCTATTGCTTTTTACCAAATTTCGAGATTCTAAGTCAACGGGAAGTGGTCTTTAGGTTTTAATTCCCTTGCGTGTAGTTGCGAGTTTCAAAATATGCGGTATCAATGGTTGTACTTTTGCGTTTTGCGTTTTTGCGTTGACTTAGAATTTTTTTTTTTCACGGGTTAAAGGCAATTAGATCTAAGTATTTGATATGAATTTCAACTTGATAGCTCTACGCGTTCATGAGGAAAAAAGTAATAAGTTTACATTTATTAAAAAATATATATATTTTGTAATGTAACTAAAAATTTAAGGTTTTCGGATTTTTTTCTTTATGTGTGCTATGATTCCCTTGCGAGTACTTGCGAGTTTCAAAATATGCAGCTTAAATTGCTGTTTCTTTTGATTGCGTTGACGTAGAAGTTTGATTTTGTTACAGCTTAAAGGTATTATAGACCTGAGTGTTTGGTATGAATTTCAATTTAATACCTCTACGCGTTTATGAGGAAATGGGTAGTAAGTTTAAAATTATTAAAAAAATATATATTATGTGATGTAACTAAAAATTTATGTTTTTCGTAATTTTTCCTTTATCTATGCTATAAGACGTTGCTTCGTACCAAATTTCAAGATTCTGAGTTCACGGGAAGCACCCTGTAGGTTTTGATTCCCTTGCAAGTGTCGAAAATTTGCGGCATAAACGGCTGTATCTTTTGATTGCGTTGGCTTAGAAGTTTGATTATTTCACAGCTTCAAGGGACAGTAGACCTGAGTAATTGATATAAATTTCAGCTTCATACCTTCACGCGTTCCTGAGAAAAAGGGTCTTGACAGACGGACGGACGGACGGACAACAAAGTGATCCTATAAGGGTTCCGTTTTTTCCTTTTGAGGTACGGAACCCTAAAAACAAAAAAATGTACATAGCACTAATATACTATATTAACTGCGAAGTATTAAGATATATAAAGTAAAAAACCTAAAACGATTTTCCCATAAATTAGGGACCACATGAAATATCATATCACACCTAACATTTACAGGGACTGATTGCGCCATCTAGCGAATCACTTGGAAATTTATAAATACCTACTGGACAACTGCTCATTTAGGTATTGAGATTCTCTAGTAGGTACAAAGTTAGCACCTGTGTCAGAGGAAGCCACTCTGCCTTAACAAAAAATCAGGTACAACAAATAAACAGGGCACAAGTCTCTCTATGTGTATGTGTGTGTTTTTTGTGTGTGCGTGAGTATGTGTATGCATATGGATCACCATCTCAGCCAGGGTACCAACTTAATATATTTTCAGTTTCATTATAATCTAAACATTTCAACAGTGCTAAGTATTATTTTTCATTCTCTAGATGTTAATACCCAGATGCATAATTATCTGGAGCGTATTACTTTGGAAAAAACATGACGCTTGTTGCATGAAGAGCATACCAAAAAAAAAGTATGTGTACAACCTGTGCGGGTAAAGAATGGGATCAGAAATAGTGTGCGAGCGAGAAGTGAATAGATGCGCCGCCATTTCTGAACCCATTCTTTATCCGCACAGGTTGTATGCAATATATGTTTATTGTATGATGACAAAATATCAGAATTGGGCTTCTGTTAAAAAGCAACTGCTGCCAAAAAATGAAATGTTAAACAGCATGTAATTTTTTTTTAAAACTTACATAAACTACAAACTGAACTTAAAGCATACATGAAATTCAGTGTATTCCAATATATGTAACGGTTTCCTCACCTAGACGTGACACTTTTCTTCCCTGGCTCGTAAACTTTCTTCTCTATCATCACTTCGAGCTGCTCCGTCATCATCTGACGCTGGAGACCATACCTTGCCGGTATGGAGAATTGTCCATCTCCATTATACTCATCTAATATTGATTCTACTGTTGAAATAAAAAATATGTAAGAACATTTTTAAACTTTAATGCCACAAATAATGAGTACAAAGCAAACCAGCAGGCGGATGTCATTGGAAAAGGAAAAAATGCCACATGTTTTCTTATGAAAATGCAGATATCAAAAATGTACTGACAAGGCAGAGGTAATATTTTAAAATGTTTAAATAAGGGTCTACAGTGGTCCAAATAACCTACACCACACAAGGCTCTAATGCATTTTTTTTGTATTTTAAACGCTTTTTGGACGTCAACAGAGTCCCCATCTAATCAAACCATATGACTGATGAAACATAGCCATGATAAGCTGGTAATGCAGCCTCTATGGAAGACACTAGCCTAATGTGACGTAGTGCGAATTCAAACTTGTCTAATTTTATGCAAAGACTATTCACATGCTCTTTCCAGTTTAAATTTTTATCCAAAACTACACCAAGGAACGTAGTGGAGTTGGTTTGATTAATGGGCATATGATATGCATTTTGCATCTCACTAGCAAAGCATGTCATCCGGAAAAATGACCTTGAGCCGCCTGCCTAGGGTTGGCAGTTCAAAAATAAATTGCTTCAAGCCAAGACTTAACTGGTCTTTAATTTCTACCATCTCCCTGGTCTGATATCAGAGGTTGCTCTACACTTCTAGTTAAGAAAAACATCATGCTCATTGTGTGAAATCATTTAAAACATTACATTGAACTTTAGAAATCATTTGATTTTATCAATCATCCTATCACCATACACAGCAGAAAGTAGGCCTCCTTTAGAAAGTCAACCGTGCTGGTTGTGCCACTATGTAAAGAGACACTTCAGCTCGGGCCCTAGCTAATAATGAACATCTGATATTAAAGGACTGCAGGACCAAGTTGGACCAGAGTTGCATGGGACAGGGAACACTGGAGGGCACCGGAGGAGGCCTTTGCCAACAGGCACTCCGAGATTAGAGACATAATTTAATGTAAAATGTAAATGTAAAATGTAATTGTATCTGTATTTCGGAATAAAAGGCTATAAATAAAATAAAAGATATTAAAGAGTTCGACTGCCTCATGGCGCAGGGGTTAGGTTAGGTTAGGTACAGCAATGACTACGCAAAAGGTCCTAGATACAATCCCCGGGTTGGATCAAAAGAATGCAATAGTGTTTACACACTTGAGGACTATAATATATCCTGTGTACTATAGCCGTTATCACTTGGAGGATATTATAAAAGACTTTTTAGACCTATGCACTATGCATTATATTGTATTTGTAGTGAGGCAGACTAAACGGAACGTGTGAGTGAGACGTTCCGTTTAGTCTGCCTCACTCACGCCGAACCACGTCGAGATAATAATAACTGTACGCACACATATGTATGAACGTATGTGTGCGTGGCCGGTTTGACACGAGATATAAGCAGCCAACATTCTATGATACACATATAATGTGATTGTGCTGTCTAAAGGAGCGATAGTAGCAATATAAACTGCTGTAAATTCATAAACTTTTTATTATCTACATTGATAGTGCGAGCGGCATTTAAAGTTAGTTAATTTTATTTACTTACAGTGCGGATGGCTCATCTCCCTAAGATGCGCAGGGTTCCTCCGATAACAGCGCTCGCCATAGCTGCAAACTTTTCGCACTTTTTTCGCAGATTTATCATCTAAAATTGAAAACAAATAAGGCAACAGGTTGGCTTGAAAAATGAAGAAATTTTAATAGAAATATACCGATGTTTTACCATTCACGGCGTTTCTGCGCTTGTTTGGAGTAGTCATAACGATTTAGGAAATAGTTGTAAGTATGCAAATGATTATTTTTCTCACTTCTGAGGGTAAAAGTTAATTCTTTTCACAACAAACACTGCGGCTAAAATCGATTTTTAATTTTTTGTAGTCGTGCGCGGTTGGCTGTCATGCTGTCAACTTGACTTTTTTTTTATAATTTCAAGATTTATGTGGCCTTGGATTCACGGCCAAAAATCCTGCTTTGTCAAAGCGCATTTTATGGGATGGGAACTTAACGTAGGTATTATCGGTATTTGAGAGACAATTAATTTATAAATTGTTGTGAAAATACCACTGGATGTGTATGAGTGGCAGGCATGAAATTAGAAAAGACGCGCTTTATTTGTGCCAGATGGCAGAGCAGGCAGAAGCAGGCAGAGAAGCCTTGAGCCAGAGAAAATAATAGGCGTGGAAAAAATATGTTAATCGCCTCCACACTTCGCGTTTGCGGCTTCGAGCGTGATTCGCAGGCTAAGTGTAGAGCTTACTTAAAGTCCAAGGCTGTTAAAATAAAAACATCATGACTGAATGGAATGTCAAAATCAGATGGCGTGTCGTGTCAATTTTGTTGTGATTTCCAGAAATCAGAAATCTTATAAATTCAGGTTTTTATTGAAAGTATTGTAAATAATACGATTTTGCGTACAGTTTTTCTGTGGAACAACTAATTATATCAAGATGGTTGGTAGTTCAGTCGTTTTTTACGTTCATATTTTGCAAAATCCTACTGAAAAGATTCCGCTTATTGGTTTAAATGTTTTGTGTTTTAGGAGCTAAAAACTTTCGGGGAAGAAGATTTTGACCCTAAGAAATGGATCAACAAGGCATGGAGTACCAACGGCAATCAAGAGAAAGAGGTATAGACTTACTTAAATTACAAATTTATAGAAAACATTTCGTGGTCCCACCTACAAGTTTCTCGTGTACCGTGGAAACCTCCGCCACCTAATTACTTAGACGACAAAATCCCGATCACGTATTAACCTACAAATTGTAGAAAGCATTCTAAACTACTCTAATATTTACTTATGTAATCTATGAGAGATTTTCTGCATAATTTTCAGATCTTCGTCGCAAATACTGTCAATAGATTGCAGCTATACATGAAGCAGCTGACAAACTCCTTAGATGAGACATCCACACAAGTAAGTGCACAAATATGTAGGTATATATATGTGGGATTGGTGATCAGTAGATGCATGGCAAGGAACGTGTATGAGTTCGATGAATGAAGTTGAATTAGAATGACATGTGAGAGAGAGAGAGGGAGATGAAAGAAGACGTATGGCGGACGACGATGAAAGACGTTGATTGACTAAGAAGATTAATTGTTAATACAGTATTACTTATTCCCATCCTTGGCTTTATTCCAAACCCCATCCCACAATTTTGGGGGCTCGTCCGGGATGGAGCAAAAATAAAGCCTTGGACGAAGAAGAAAAGACGACGACGACGAAATAAGGAGTGCAAAGAAGATAAAGAGGAAAAAAAAGACGATCGGGATAGAAAAGACGGACGACGGGTGAAGACGGGCAGGCAGCATGTTGGGCGATGGTAGCGCTATATCATGTGAGCCAACAACAGTTTAGTGGCGAGGGAACAGCGGACATAAGAGGATGGCTTGCAAGATTGGAGGTATGCGGAAGAAAAGAAGCTTGGACAAATCAGCGCTTTATGTTCATAGCAAAACGCGCCTTGACGGGAACTGCAGCATTGGTGGCCCGTTGCGAAGAATTCGGCAGCTACGAAGAGTTAAAGAAGATATTGGTAGACGAGTTTGGCAGTGATGTGCGTGAAAACGGTTTTTGTGAGAGTGAAAGGTGCGAATTCTATGATGACGAATTCAGTGAAAGTGAGTACGGCGAAGATGATGAAAGTGAGTACAGTGAAGATGATAAGAATGTGCATAGCGAGTGCAGCGAGGTTGAGGATGTTGACGTATCTTTGGAGCCGGAAGAGTGCATGATTGAAGAGCAGGAGTTGGAAGTTCAGTTGAGTGAGAAGTCAGAGGGGAGCATGGATGTGGAACTGAAGCAGCAGGTGGAGTTTCAGTCACGCATTCAAGTTCTTAACGTTGTGATGACGAGTGACATTAGAGAGTTACCGTTGCTAACGAGTGACATCGGCGACAGCAATGACGACAGAAAAAAGAAGAAAATCATAGACGAAGGAGTTTCAATCAAAGACGTGCAAAGAACTTTTGACAAGTCAAATGATGACAAGACGTCAAAACCCAGGATTTCAACAAATAGAAATATCCTAGGCAAATCAGTAAAAAATTATGACGACGCGATAAATAATCAGAATACTATCCGAAAGTGGACTGATTACGATGTTAAGAGGACGTTCAGGAATCTGCAGAGAGGCAGACCAATGAAAATTAAAAGAATCCATGTTAGTTGGTGGCGTGGAGTGAAATTTAAAATGTGAAATAATTTGGCTGTAGAAGAGGAACTCCGTAGGGACTACAAGAAGAGGAAGAAGTTTTGATGAGTTGTTTTTATAGTAGTTTTATTAAGATGGTTTTATTTTGTTAAGATGTAATTTTTGTGTTGTTTTTGAAGATGTTAGTAGTTAGTTAAGATGTGCGGAAGACGTATGAGTGCAGTATGAGGGCATACTGAATGTAGGATGGCCGAGTGTGGGATTGGTGATCGGTAGATGCATGGCAAGGAACGTGTATGAGTTCGATGTTTGAATTAGAATGACGTGTGAGAGAGAGAGAGGGAGATGAAAGACGACGTATGGCGGACGACGATGAAAGACGTTGATTGACTAAGAAGATTAATTTTTAATACAGTATTACTTATTCCCGTCCTTGGCTTTATTCCAAACCCCATCCCACATATATAGCTAATTATTAATATAAAGTTAGAAGTGCTTATTGTCTAGGATTAATATATGGAATGTATATTTTAAGGTGTAGGGCACCAATTGAATCAATAGTAATAAATAAATATTTCACAACATTAATGTATGTGCCATTGATCTGACTCAGAGATAGATAGCTCAAGCACCAGTGTCATGGATATTCTGATAAGGAAAGGAAGCATTCACTACGACTGATCCAAAAGTTACTAAGCCACATCTATTTTAAACAAAACCAAAGCTCCAGCCTCATGGCTAAAACTAAACTATTTATTTAATGATTACGCACTACTTATTGATCTGTTATTGCACTCGAAAAATGTATTAACGCCAATAAATAAATAGCGAGAAGAGCTTTTCATGAGGCTTGAGTCTGAAGCATACTGGAGTTGACATTGTTAAAAAGGATTCCGGTTTATTTGCTAATAATTTAAATCTATTGGTATCGCTAGTGTACCCTATCCGTCGCCATAAATGTAATATTATATAATAGTTAGGTACTTACTAATATTTACCTAAGTTTTTGCTACATAAGGATGTAAGGACAGGGTGTAGCAAAAACCCAAAGAAAATGTGATAATTGTACCAATATTAAGATCTGTGTACTATTTAGACTGTATTTGGACAATATTTTTATATTTACTTAACTATAATGAATGAATGAATGAATTCATTCAATCATTCATTCATACTTAACTATAATTATCTAATGTTCAGTAGTGGACAGTGATAGGCTTGATTTGACTGTACTGTTTGATTCCACTATATTTAATTTCTGTTTTTACCCACCAACAGATTGTGACCTCAATCCCTCGAATATTACAAGATGCATCCTCCCTCCAACTCGAAGGCTCCATGCTACAACAGCGGCTACTCCTGCTGGAGCAGATGGTCCGCGACGTGGAGGAGCAGACGGGCAGCTCTATAGAGAGCCTGCAGCGGATCGACCAGCTCAAGAGTAGGCTAGAGGTGAGATGTACTCTACGGTGACTATGCTGAAACAAGTTAAAAAATACACTAAGTAAAAATTTTTTTTTTGCGATTTTCAGTCAAGTGTGCCACTAAATCGTGTTTAATTTTTTTATGTTATTGATGGCAGACGAGCAGACAGATCACCTGATGTTTATCGATTGCCGCCGCCCAAGGACACCCGCGACACCAGTGGAGTCACAACTCTGTGTGTGCTCTGCCAACCATTCATCATCATCATCAGCCCATTTAAGTCCCCACTGCTGGGGCAAGGGCCTCCCTCAATCACATGAGGGGTAATTGCCATACTCACCACGCTTGGCAGACGGGTTGGCGAGGGTTTTGATATAAATGCAGAGTTTTCCTTCTCTGGGTGCTTATGATCATGCCAGCAGCTTTACCTTAGTCGCCTTTTACGACACCTCGGTTAGAATGAGGGTGGCCTATTCTACTCTGCCGGGGACCACACGGCTAGCCACGGCTGCCAACCATTAAACCCCCCTTTCTCCCGGATTGGGCCTCCGGTTTGTGTTTAGAGTGGTTTTGGCAGAATCCGTAGGTCGATAAAACGTAAAACACCGGCGTTTTATTGAGTGACTGTGACTTTGACGGACTTCGACTGTCTACCCACTGACTACCCACTTAATCTCAATAAGTTAATTGACATTGGCAATATATCTTCGGGTAGAGCCATAATATAAAAAAAAAAAAGTATTCTTAAAGATAAAGATAAAATTGTACATTTCCCAGAACACAGGTTATAAAGGTTTTAATAATAATTGCAGTCGTGCAAAATCAAATTAATGTCCTCCAAACCGATATTTCGTCATGTCGGCCATCGACGCAGGACATATTATAGTGCACTTGTATACGCGCAGACACAAGTGCACCCTCTGTTCCCGTACCCTCTTATTTCGATGGGACACTAATGTGACACGACCGGAGAGGGATTAGGCGCAGGACCAACGGCTTAACGTGCTTTCCGAGGCACGAGGGTACAAGACCGCAAACTTCCAGACTCCGGGCTGACACTGAGAATTTCTTAACAGAAAAACTCAGGTACAAATTTAGGCCCGACCCGGGGATCGAACCCGGGACCCCAGGCGCAACCGTCGCTTTAAAGTGCGACCCACTAACCATTGCTGGCGCAATGCAGAGGCAGTAAAAAATCAAATAGATTGCTACCTATGCAGCATATTGCTGCTTTCTTATCTGACTAAATTATTATTATGATTCGATAATTTTGTTAGTTGCGCATCAGATTTCTATAATTTATGTATTCAGCCACGCTGTAAAAATAATATTTTAATAGCCATTCAGTAACTTATATTTTGAAACTCTTACACTCGAAAGTCCTAATTTCACCTGGGAGGTTATTAAATAGAGTGATACACATGTTCATCATCATCATCATCAGCCCATTTAAGTCCCCACTGCTGGGGCACGGGCCTCCCTCAATCACATGAGGGGTAATTGCCATACTCACCATGCTTGGCAGACGGGTTGGCGAGGGTTTTGATATAAATGCAGAGTTTTCCTTTCTCTGGGTGCTTATGATCATGCCAGCAGCTTTACCTTAGTCGCCTTTTACGACACCTCGGTTAGAATGAGGGTGGCCTATTCTACTCTGCCGGGGACCACACGGCTAGCCACGGCTGCCAACCATTAAACCCCCCTTTCTCCCGGATTGGGCCTCCGGTTTGTGTTTAGAGTGGTTTCGGCAGAATCCGTAGGTCGATAAAACGTAAAACACCGGCGTTTTATTGAGTGACTGTGACTTTGACGGACTTCGACTGTCTACCCACTGACTACCCACTTACTCTCAATAAGTTAATTGACATTGGCAATATATCTTCGGGTAGAGCCATAATATAAAAAAAAAAGTATTCTTAAAGATAAAGATAAAATTGTACATTTCCCAGAACACAGGTTATAAAGGTTTTAATAATAATTGCAGTCGTGCAAAATCAAATTAATGTCCTCCAAACCGATATTTCGTCATGTCGGCCATCGACGCAGGACATATTATAGTGCACTTGTATACGCGCAGACACAAGTGCACCCTCTGTTCCCGTACCCTCTTATTTCGATGGGACACTAATGTGACACGACCGGAGAGGGATTAGGCGCAGGACCAACGGCTTAACGTGCTTTCCGAGGCACGAGGGTACAAGACCGCAAACTTCCAGACTCCGGGCTGACACTGAGAATTTCTTAACAGAAAAACTCAGGTACAAATTTAGGCCCGACCCGGGGATCGAACCCGGGACCCCAGGCGCAACCGTCGCTTTAAAGTGCGACCCACTAACCATTGCTGGCGCAATGCAGAGGCAGTAAAAAATCAAATAGATTGCTACCTATGCAGCATATTGCTGCTTTCTTATCTGACTAAATTATTATTATGATTCGATAATTTTGTTAGTTGCGCATCAGATTTCTATAATTTATGTATTCAGCCACGCTGTAAAAATAATATTTTAATAGCCATTCAGTAACTTATATTTTGAAACTCTTACACTCGAAAGTCCTAATTTCACCTGGGAGGTTATTAAATAGAGTGATACACATGTTCATCATCATCATCATCAGCCCATTTAAGTCCCCACTGCTGGGGCACGGGCCTCCCTCAATCACATGAGGGGTAATTGCCATACTCACCATGCTTGGCAGACGGGTTGGCGAGGGTTTTGATATAAATGCAGAGTTTTCCTTTTCTGGGTGCTGATGATCATGCAAGCAGCTTTACCTTAGTCGCCTTTTACGACACCTCGGTAAGAGTGAGGGTGGCCTATTCTACTCTGCCGGGGTCCACACGGCCATACACATGTTAAATGAGTTCTTTTTTAACCGACTTCAAAAAAAGTAGGAGGTTCTCAATTCAATATAGTGTGTATATATATATATATATATATATATATATATATATATATATATTTATTTTATGTTTGTTCGCCGACTACTTTGCCACTTATAGATAGATAAATACACTTTATTGCACAAAATTTACAGATCTTAGTCTAAGTTATTATACTAAAACAAAAACATCACGTACAATGGACCGAAAGAGAGTCTAAGTGCGGAAAAGGGAGTCCACATTACATTATACTAAAACAATGTAGGCGGTCTTATCGCTAATAGCGATCTCTTCCAGACAACCTCAGGGTAGAGGAAAAGTATAGCGAATTAAGAAAAGAGGTAAGGCAGTGCAAGTCAGAAAAAGAGAAAAAAAAAAGACATTGTATAAATACGATTTATGAACCGATTTAGATGATTATTTTTTAGTTCGAAAGTACTGAAAGAAACAGAAAGCGCCTAATCCCTGTTGAATAATGTATAAAATTACAAGATAGTATTGGGCGCTGACTTCGGTAACATCGTTTCTCGAGTGTACTGTTATAAAATGTTATAAATTTGAAGTGTATAAGGTGTTGAAAATATTATTTTACACTTTTTAGTTCGTGATATTTGGTGGCGTTTTTTTTGCAGAATATTTTATAAATGTATGTGCGACACTGAGGACTATATAAAATGATTATTGTTTACAGAACGCAGCCTCGGCCCTGCGCGAGGCCGACAAGTGGGCGGCCCTGGCTGCAGGTTTAGAAGACATGTTAGAGGCTGGTGTGCCCACCAGCAATGATGAGGTGGTGGAGCTGGCCGCCAGGGTCGCCGCTATGACAGCTAGCTTGGAGGTACGTTGTGAAAAATCTCGTATAGTTCATGAGAAAACTTCTTGGTTTTTATGCAAGCCTGGTACTTTTAGCTTAATGAAGCTCAAGTCTAGGAGTTCTTAGAACATCCTCGCTCTCACTTACGCTCTTAATCACACTAATTCTGTCTCTCTTTTATGTCCGCTTTGACTAATACTATTTATCTCACTCCCTCATTTTCTCTCTCACTTGCTCACCTTATTTCAATCTTGCTTTTTTCACTCAATATTTCTCTACCGCTTACTTATTATTTCTCTCTCGCTCTCTATGCATATCTCTCTTTCACTCACTAATCTTCTATCAATCTCCCTTTCTGTCACTGTCTTTTTAGTTCTCTCTCTCTCTCTCTCTCTCTCTCTCTCTCTCTATAGTACTGCTCCAGCAGAGAGCTAAGAATCAACCATGGAGTTTACTTGTATGGTCCGCGCCACGAAACAATTCCCGCGGCAAAAAACTGGAACAAAAATTTTAGATTCCATGTGTATATTTATTTAAAGCTCAAATTCGAATGTTGATGGCGACTGAAGCACGCTTTTCACTTCTTCGATGGAACAGACTCTAGAGAGCATTCTGTCTGTGTATGTACGACTTAGATCAAACTCCTTACATGTTGTGCAATCTTGGTACTTTCCGCTCGCCGATGCTTGAAGCTTCGCTCTCGTTTGTACATTTCTGTTCATCAATGGACAACATTTCATATTTTTAACATGTCCATATTGTTTTTTTATATGAAAATAGACATAAAATGAACAGACCCATATTTTTTCTTTTTTCAAAATTTGGCCATTTTTATGCATAAAATAATTATTGACATTCTTTATATTTTAAATAGACGTAAGCGCCAAATGACGTCATCGGACGGCTGAATACATCGATATTCCTTTGCTTATCATTGTTTTAATAAAAAAAAGGTACTACTGTCAAAGGTAAATAATACTAGTGTCAACATTGTCCACGTCATTCATACATTCAACGTTGACAAGTTGTCTTTTTTTTGACAGTTACATGTCATGGGTTTGGAATTTCCTAAATTTAAAACTATATTGTGCTAAGCAAAGAAATATTTTACGTTCTGCCGTCCGATGACGTCATCTTACGTTTTTTAGTTTTTAATTTTTTTCTCAGTAAATAAGCAATATAAAAAATTAATAAATATATATTCGAGCAGCGGAAAAGTAAACAAAGAATTGGTATTTTTTGTTTCAGAGCTTAGCAATTTTGAAATGTTGTCCATTGATCATCTCAACTTTGTCAAATTTTTGCCCTTTTGCGTCCAAAGCTGTCACTGCGAAATCCCTGGTCCTCTCGGTCCATGATCCAAGATTCTAATAATTATGTTGTAATTACAATAAAATTAATACCGGGGAGGTAGAACCTTAGCAACACTTCTACCGAGGAACTCGATAAACTGGATCTTGGTTATTGAGAATCATTTTGAGAAACCCTCTGTCCTGAGATAGGCACTGTGCGTTTCTTTGTTTGAATGCGACAGGTATATTCGTTCTTTACGGAACGGTATCGTCGTTACAGGCTCCTCAGATTAGAACCTGCGAATTCCATTTGAAAGACGCACGTTCCAGTGTGGTACTACTATTGTCAATTTGTGGTCCATACCATGAAACTAGAAAACGCTCGCTTTAAACGGAATGTGCCATTTTCGGAAAAGACGTCACAGAATGCGAAAGAGATCTAACTGGCCCTGTCGCAGATTCTATACGGGTGCGATAGAGAAAGAACGTCGCCCAGCACTTCACCCCAGTACTAAGGGCTTCGCGCGGTTTTTCAAGTATGGCTCTATATGAAAAGGCATTGTCTGTTTAGAGTGCATGTCTATGGTCCATTATAGTATTTTTGTTGTATACTCTCTGCCATTGTATTCTGTTTCCGAATAAAATAAAGATCGTTTTGAACTAATACTGAACTAACCTACCTAGGTACTTAATTTGACTTTGTTTTCTTGATTTTTTTTGTTGTTTACGTGCTAATTATAATTCATGCTGTGTGTACACGTTTTTGGGTTTATATCTATACTCGAAACTGGAATTCAAGACCAAAAAATCTACGACAGATACGTCAGTGTCAAAATTATCAAAGTCACTTATGTCATTGTCAAATCAAGTTTTCAGGTTTTTTCAACCTTTTTGTTATCTGCTTATTTTCTTAGTATAGGCTGGCACAATTCATGATAAGGATTTTCTCAAAAAATAGAAACTTAATTACATCTCCATCTTCACCATCACTAATGTCAGAATCTCTGACTACGGAATCTAATAGGTCACTTGTAGAATAAAGTTTTCCACCACTCCAGTAATTAATTCGTCCAGTTTTGCACATGTTGCATTGAAGGCGTTACTAGGCGAAATAACTCGCAAGGAAAATTGTCAAGTGATATTTTGACAAAGTGGGTAGTCACCAGTCGAAGTCAGTCAAAGTCTCAGTCACTCAATAAAACGGGCGCGTTATCGACCTACGGATTCAGCCGAGACTACTCTTAACGAAATTGCAGGTTTTAAGATTTTCTTAGGTCCTAGCAAGTTGTTCACGTGACAACTCACTCAACACACAATAGCATTGTTTAAAACGATTCAAATTCAAAGATTCCTATATTAATATCCCTTTGCGGCACCTCACTGCACGAAGCAATATGGAAGTTCAAATGTTGTACCAAATGTTATTAACACCTGAAGTGACACAAGCTCAATACCAGCTTTTCTACCAAACATTACGGATGATTAAGTTTTTATTAAAGTGTCTTGTATTTATGTAAATATAAGTCAATAAAATTACTTCTTTATATTATAGACTTAAAATTACCAATAAACAAAAATTATGTCGGCGTATGTATTTAAGAAATAGGTATATACTATTGTATGATCATTTTCTTGCAGTGGCAACATCGTAGTAGATTTTTTGGTCTTGAATTCCAGTTTTGGGTATAGTACAATTATTTTTTTATGTTACTATTTAATATAAGTTAAAATTGTAACCTGGAGTGTATGCCATAATAAATGAATAAATAAATAAATAATATAATATTTTTTTCACTCAGGTTTTGAGTGAAGCCCCCGACTATGAAAAAAAGAGGCTGCAACTAGAGACCTTGTACAACCGTCTGGAAGCAGCCGTCACTCCACCACTCATAGAAGCTTTGACTCAGATGGATGCAGGTAAGACATACTTCACTACATCTGTTACGTTCGTTCTACAATATGCGAGGCCTTCGTCTACCATTGGAGGAATAAACTCTTATATGATGATAAATAAATAATAAATAAATAAATATTTCACAACATCACATACATTGATCTGACTCCGAGATAGGTAGCTCAAGCACCTGTGTTACGGATATCAGAATCAACAGCGGAATTACAAATACATTCATATAATACTTTTCTTATGTAAATACATACAAACACCCAGACCAATACAAACAGACATGATAATATTGTAATGTCAATCTACTTCTTCCGCTTCACAAATAGATTATTGGCTGAATATGAAAATCTTTGCTTTTTTGTCACAAAAAACTATGAATGTCACATTGTGTTAACTGTCAAAATCAGTCAAATCAAAGTTTGGAAATGTATAATATTTTGTTTATGCTTGTTGCTATTGACAACTATATTGACGTTGCTTCTACCGCTCGCTTTAAGTCACTCGACCAAAGAGTAGTATTATATACTGGACAAAGAGAGCCCTCTTGAGAGAATTTTGTGCCAACTCTTTGAAAGCAGCGCCTCTAGCGACCTGATCCCGAACTTTACGTTACGTCACGACCGCTACGTCGCGGTATTTTCAAATGTTACTAGGACACTAGGATACGACTATTTCTTCTTATATAATAAATTATCAACTTTTTCTACGCGAAACTAATAATAATATATATAATATAATAATATAATTCTCAAAACATCTCATACGTTGACCTGATTCCATACTAAGTAGCTTAAGCACTTGTGTTACAGATATCAGACAACAGAGGAACACAAATATATACTTAAATTCATATATTACACCCAGACACTGAACAAACACAAGTGTTCATCGCACGAATGTTGATAATTTACCTACTATGAAAGAAGAAATAGTCGTATTCTAATAGCATTTGAAGAGCTAATATTAATACCAGAAGGGAAGTGATTGAGTAAAACTACAAGAATAAATTATAAATACATTTATTAATATAAAAAAAACTTTTTGTTTTCTATTTTTATGTTTGAATTTGTTATAATATATTTGGCCCGGTCTCTTTACTTCATTATCACCATCAAAAGTTAATTTTCCAATTAAAATGCGACACGACGCTAAAGGTTGATTTATATTTATCTGACGTGTCGTGACGTGATGCGTCAGAACGGTATCGGTTTCATACATTTAGTATGGTAGCGTTCACACTAGTAATGCGTAATGTGTTGTGATGGCTTCTGTCGTGTCGTATCAGAAACGATCCCGGTTGCGTCAGAGCGGTGGGGCGGGGGAACGACGACGTCATGCACGTCAGACAAATGTGCAAGCGCCAGTGTTGTGTTGGGACGCGTCAGAGTTCAAACTGTGCTTTCGACAATCTGAAATACTGATGAAATTTTTCATCATCGTTTTCAAGCTCTTTAATGAGACAATGAAACTCGCCATTTATTTCTCTTTTTCTATTGAGTGGATGAATCCAATATCTTCTTCTCGTTCTTTCTTTTTTTAACAAAGTTGCCAATATCATAAATTGAGTATCTTCTTCATAATCTGAATCAGAATCGGATAACTCATGGGAGAATATTGAAAACGTGTTACCTTTCCTAGAGCTACAGCTGTACTGATTCAAAATATCGTCAGAAGGCGTCAGAACATGACATATAAATGTAAACACTAGCCATCACGTCACGACGCGACACGTCACGACACGTCAGATAAATATAAATCCACCTTAAGTCATACGAGTGAATCACGTGTGCTCCGGGGCGTTAATAGGGGGGACTATGGACAACATTTCATATTTTTAACATGTCCATATTGTTTTTTTATATGAAAATATACATAAAATGAACGGACCCATATTTTTTCTTTTTTCAAAATTTGTCCATTTTCATGCATAAAATAATTATTAAAACTCTTTATATTCTAAATAGACGTAAGCGCCAAATGACGTCATCGGACGGCTGAATACAGCGATATTCCTTTGCTTATCATTGTTTTAATAAAAAAAAGGTACTACTGTCAAAGGTAAATAATACTAGTGTCAACATTGTCAACATCATTCATTCATTCAATGTTGACAAATTGTCTTTATTTTTTGACAGTTGCATGTTATGGGTTTGGCATTTCATAAATTTAAAACTATAATGTGCTAAGCAAAGAAATATTTTACATTCTGCCGTCCGATGACGTCATTTTACTTTTTTTAGTTTTTAATTTTTTTCTCAGTAAATAAGCAATATAAAAAATGAATAAATATATATTCGAGCAGCAAAAAAATAAATAAAGAATTGGTATTTTTTGTTTCAGAGCTTAGCAATTTTGAAATGTTGTCCATTAAAGATAAGATCTACAAGTAAGGATTAATGTTAAAATGTTAATGAATGTTTGAATGCACCCGATCGCGACTGTTTCCCCAAATGCACTGGTGAGCCGCCACGCGGCCACCTATGACTTAGGTACATCGGCGCACGCGCCTATGTACGTCATCAGTGTTTGGTTACTATGCACCGAACAATTGTAGTAGGAATATGTTATCTCCCCGCAGCGCGCACGCGCGCCTACGTGTCCCTGTTCTCGGGCATGTCGCGGCACGTGTCGGCGTGCCGCTGCTGGCGCCGCGCCGCCGCCGCGCGTCTGGCCGGCGCGTGGCGGCGCGACAGCCACAGGGTGAAGGCTCTGGCGGATCTACTGGCTGACGACGCGAATAGACAGGTAATCAAATAATCAATCAATATTTCACTATATCACATAACTAGCTTTTGCCCGCGACTTCGTCTGCGTTCACACAATATCTTTATAAATTATAGCCTATGTGTTATTCTGATCTATAAGCTACATTACTGTAAAGTTTCATTAAAATCCGTTTAGTAGTTTTTGCGTGAAAGAGGAACAAACATCCATCCATACATCCATCCAAACAAACTTTCGCCTTTATAATATTAGTAAGGAAGTAAGGATATTAGTTGATATTTTTTATAGCAATCCTTTTTGTTTTTTTTTTCTAAACATTTCACAACATCATGTTAGCAAACTGTCATTTGGACAGATCGGTAAAATAATAATGGTTCTGACAGTTATGGATTAGCGAACTGTCATTCGGACAGATCGGGAGAATAATGTTTTTGACAATCGAAACGCGGCGGTTGAAAAGAAAGGAACGTAATACAAGTGTGTCGAGAGAGGTTTTGGAAAAAAGTATAGATACCTGATTGTTTTTAAGGAAATACTGTATTACTGTACTGTGTGTTGTAAGGAGTAAATGATTGGTAACCTATTGCAAAAGTGTTTCATTGTGGACACCCTGGGATATTACTACAATCACATACATTGATCTGACTCCGAGATAGGTTGCTCAAGCACCTGTGTTACGGATATCAGAATCAACAGTGGGATTACAAATATATACATATAACACTTTTCTTTTGTAAATACATACTTATAATACATAGGGAACACCCAGACCAATACAAATAGACATAGTGTTTTAGATTTTCGCGTTGCATTATAACTATAACGTATCAATACGGGGATTAACACGATATCCATACTAATATTATAAATGCGAAAGTAACTCTGTCTGTCTGTCTGTCTGTCTGTCTGCTACTCTTTCACGCCAAAACTACTCAACGGATTTAAATGAAATTTGGTATACAGATAATCTAGACCCTGAGAAAGGACATAGGCTACTTTTTATTGCGAAAAGGGGGTTGTAAGGGGTTGAAAGGGGGGTAAAAAGTTACTTTTCCACGCGGACGGAGTCGCGGGCGGCCGCTAGTTTATTATATGAAACAACATTGTGTACTCACATATTTGGCTCGACGTTTCGGCTACGTTACAGCAGCCGTGGTCACGAGCGGACATAATAAATATCGTGTTAATCCCCGTATTGATACATTACAAACAGACATGTTCATGCACACAAATGTTTGTACTGTGCGGGGATCGAACGAAATCGAAATAAATATTTCACAACATCACATATATGAGTGGATATTTTTTTATAGCAATCATTTGCTATTAAAAATTTCATCTCGCGTTCAGGCGGGACACGAAACCACACCTTCCACAATCCGGGTGAATGTTCTACCAATTAGACCACTGAACGCGTTAATAAGCCGACGAAATTTGTAAGTGTTGGATTCGACATAACCTGTCGATAAGTGTGTTATTTACTTTAGGCGACGGGTAGGGCACACTAAAAATTGAAATCGATTGGCGTCGCTAGTGGGCCGTGATCTCGGGGTCCTGGGTTCGATTCCCGGGTCGAGCACAAAGTATGTTTCGAATTTTTCGAACAAAGCTTGGGTTTGTGATCACCAATCCGCATTAGGCGTGTTAGGCGGCTAACCCCATCATAGTAGCGATGACTTGATTTCTTTGATGGAGGCCTTTGCCCTGCAGTGGGACAGTATATAGACTGATACCTACTATTTATTTACATTTATTATTATCAAAATTTTATAAAAACTTCTTTTGACTTGACCACGACTATGTGGTCAAGTCAAAAGAACGACGAGCCCTAGTAAAACCTGAATGGTAATATTTTCTTTGGTTGCAGGTGGAGTGGCTGACAAACGTACTGAAGACCGACACGCCGCTGGGCGAGCTGATCCGGCTCTACACCGACCTGTTGTTGTCCCTCGAACCTTCTCCTACTAAGGTAAGGACGAGCCTTTCAGATACTAAAATCTGCAGGTTCCGTCGCGAGGACGAGGGAACGATTATCCACGTCCTCGGCGAGTGCATAGCGCTGCACCGGTGCAGAAGCCGGCACCTGGGAGCACACATGATCTCGGCAGACGAGATCAAGAGCTCCCCCATCAGCTCCATTCTCGGGTTTATCCTGGAACTAGAGCTACATGAGGTGCTGTAATAGGTTACGGGGCTGCCACAATAGATCGTCTACTGGTCGCAGTGGCTATGAGACGCAGGGCTCACCCCATTACTAACAAATAATTAAAAAAAAGGTAAGGACGAACACTGAATTCTTTGAATGCAGTTTTGTTTATTTCACCCATATCTTAGACAATTTAACACGGGCCGCGGCTTGTGGACGCGTTCCCCTCTGCCAAAGTACACGAACAAACGTTCGTGTACGTTTATTAAAACTAGATCGGCGCCGCGATCAATCGCCATTTCGGATTCGTGTCTGTCACTGAGCGGAACTCGTCAAATTGTTGTTGTGAAGTTTTTAATGGACAACATTTCAAAATTGCTAAGCTCTGAAACAAAAAATACCAATTCTTTGTTTACTTTTCCGCTGCTCGAAAATATATTTATTCATTTTTTATATTGCTTATTTACTGAGAAAAAAATTAAAAACTAAAAAACGTAAGATGACGTCATCGGACGGCAGAATGTAAAATATTTCTTCGCTTAGCACATTATAGTTTTAAATTTACGAAATGCCAAACCCATGACATGTAACTGTCAAAAAAAAAGACAACTTGTCAATGTTGAATGTATGAATGACATTGACAATGTTGACACTAGTATTATTTACCTTTGACAGTAGAACTTTTTTTTTATTAAAACAATGATAAGCAAAGGATTATCGCTGTATTCAGTCGTCCGATGACGTCATTTGGCGCTTACGTCTATTTAGAATTTAAAGAATTTCAATAATTATTTTATGCATGTAAATGGCCAAATTTTGAAAAAAGAGAAAATATGGATCTGTTCATTTTATGTCTATTTTCATATAAAAAATAAATATGGACAATGGACATGTTAAAAATATGAAATGTTGTCCATTGCGAACGACGATCAGAAAAATCGAATGTATCTTTGTTATGATTCATAAGTAATGTTCTAATAAAATAAACGTTATTTCACGGAATAATAAATACCCTTTTTCATCTACATATTTTACGACAGAAATAACTCCAAAAAACAATAGGCGATATCGTGGTACGAAAAACGATGGTGCACGATGTTGATTAGTGTTGTGACAGTAATAGAAAGAATGAATAATAAATGACTCACTATTGCTATCAGTTGTTGAAGACTTCGGTTTCTCTAAGATTCCATCATCAGATCCTAAAATATTTTGCAAATTTTCTACGCATAGCCTTTAGATGCATATTACATTTTTACTAGAATGAACAACTAACACTGTATGACTGTTTCAAAAATCCAACCCTTTCACCATCCTGGTGACCGCCTAGACTACTAGGCAACCGAGGTCTTAAATTAGGTATCTAACTTTTCTAGTATTTATCTGGATTTTCGCTGCTGTGAACAAGTGATTCACCTATGTTCGTAAACAAAAATCATCATTTCATTTCATTACTTATAAAATATAAGCAATTTTACACGCTTTTGTACATGTATCTACAAAACAACATTTTTGTATGCAACTAACTCATTCCTAGAATGTCACTCATTTATTAATATCTAGACCATCACTAAACTTCCCTTCTCCTCCACGGATTTCGACAGAATGTTTTATTTATTTATTTATTGGTTTACCAACAATTGTACACTAATATATGGTAACTTAAGACTACAGTTTATATTTAAATGTACAATATTATATAGGCAAACACTGCATGCTTAAATAACACCTACATACTACTTATAAATTTTGTGATTACCTACTTAAGAAAACAAAATTAAGAACTAATAATTTTAAAACTAGATCTGCGATATACCACGTCCCGTGTTTAATTGTCTAAGACCCATATAGTATAGACACCCAAATTACATGTTTAGTCACAGTAAATAAATACGCTAAAGCAGTATCGACACTCCGCCATTTTGGACAGAAAGTTACCTACCGTGTAGGGTTGTCCTCTTAATTTTGTAATCTGGTGCGTGCTTAATTAGAACTAATGATATTTCTTAAGAAATAAGCATAATACTAGCATACAATATTCGTATACAAAGGTACACAAAATGATATCAATCTCCATCTCCGATCCCCCAAAATGTAATTGTGATCGTAACTCGTAAATTACAGCAGACAACAGTAAATTTCGACTAAAATAGAAAGAACGCTCCTTAGATACGCCACTTACCTAACCCAAGACTCCCCCCCCCCCCCTCCCCCCAATTATATCACTTTAAAATCCGAAACCATTTTTTGATAACATACATAATAATGTATCTACTTATTTTCTCTACCAAAATAAAGTAAGCGGCACTCGAGTAAAACCGACAACCCTGAATTTAGTTCCTACGATTGTACTCCGATGGGACCTTAGAATCCGTGTGAAGTGTGCGTCTGTGTGCGTGCGTAATCGAGCGTTTGTTCGTAGTGTCCATACTGCTTGCGTATATATCTACTGTGGTATAGTGCGTTAGCTCGGCGATGAGAGAAACTATCGCGAGGATAACCAGCATGTTTCGGACAGTTTCTGTAACTTGTAACCAGGTCAGACGGCAGTCGCTTCATTGTAATTACGAAAGTCCCCAAATCCTGAATATCCATTAGTTAGAAGGATCCGAAGGTTTAAGTGTACCCCGAGCGGGCGATAACGATAGCACTGGTTCCCTCACGCAGCGAACAGTCTACTGTGATAATAATGTCCTCCAAACCGACATTTCGGTCATGGCGGCCAATCTCAGCGATCAGCCACCGACGCAGGACATATTATAGTGCACAAGTATTTGCGCAGATACCAAGTGCACTCTGTATTCCAGTACCCTCTTATTTCGATGGGACACTAGTGTGACACGACCGAAGAGCGATAAGACTGCCTCGGTGGCGCAATGGTTAGTGGGTCGCACTTTAAAGCGACGGTTGCGCCTGGGGTCCCGGGTTCGATCCCCGGGTCGGGCCAAAATGTGTACCTGAGTTTTTCTGTTAAGAAATTCTCAGTGTTAGCCCGGAGTCTGGAAGTTGGCGGTCTTGTACCCCCGTGCCTCGGAAAGCACGTTAAGCCGTTGGTCCCACTGTGATAACACGGCCTCAAAGCAATGTGAGGCCGTGTTATCACTTCGGTCGAGCCGGTCCATTCAAGCCGAAGCGTGGTCTCCCACGTTTCTCTAATCATAAATCATTCTTATCATATTTTCAGGTGGTTGCAGCTAGCCTGAAGTTGTGTTCCTCCCCAGAGGAAGGTATCAACCAGCTGATCGACCTCAGGGCCGATATAGACGAGTTCCTCGCCTGCATCAGGGCGGTCATAGACGCGCCGAGGCAGAACAAAGGTACCTAACTCACCAAAATGTACGGTCATCATCATTTCAGCCAAGAGACGTCCGCTGCTGGACATAGGCCTCCCCCAATGTTCTCCACACAGATCGGTCCTGTGCCGCCCGCATCCAATGGATTCCCGCGACCTTCACCAGATCGTCGGTCCACCTTGTAGGGGGCGCCACGGCTGCGACTTCCTGTACGTGGCCTCTACTCGAGGACCTTTCCGCCCCAACGGCCGTCTGTTCTCCTCGCTATGTACCCTGCCCATTGCCACTGACGGACCTAGTTCTCCTGCGGATCTCGTCGTTTCCCTAAGTCTTACAAGAAGATTTATCCCCTTTTCCCATTTAATTTTTTTCCCGTTAAATCATTTAGCATCTCTGTTTTCTAGAGAATCTTCTACCAGCGACCGTGAGAGAGTTCGGTCGCGCTGCGTACGCGCCGCTCAGAGAACTATTGCCCAAGTATACTGAGTTACAACAGCTCATGCTGGTGGCGAGACTCGAGGACCCCCAGCTGAAGCAGGTAATATGTTAACTTATCTGTTAGAAGACATATCCATTATCCATCCACGTCGACCCTATGAGATTTTTGTACCTTCCCTATCCTATGCACTCCTAGTCACAAAAGATTCTTATGTCTTTAGCTCTTATCTATCTCTCTCTTCTCTCTCTCTCTCTCTCTCTCTCTCTCTCCCTCGCCCCGCCCCCCCTCTTTCTCTCTGACTCGCTCTCTCAGCTCTTTCTCTCGCTCCCTCACACTTTCGCTCTTATTTTTATTAAACGGTTTTATTTAGCTCACCCTGTTTGTTTTATTTATTATTTATTCTTGGATCAAATTTTGTAATTTAAATTTCACCATGTTCCTGTCAACCGATTAATCTGAAATTTTGTATACACTTTGGATTTTGGTGACAATACAATTATGTTTATTCATTATCATTATAAATTCAAGATGGCCGCCGCTACAAAATGGCGGATAATTTCTGTTTTATTAATCCCATCAATATGGGTATCAAATGAAAGGGCTCAACAAGCAGAATACAATATACTATAAAAAATTGAAATCCAAGATGGACGTGGTTACAAAATAGCGTATTAGGTGAGGGCATGAGTAGTCGTGTCCAGAACAGTTATGTCCAAGATTGTGTGACGTTAAAAGGACAGATCAAGTCTCTGGAAGGGCTGTGTATTGAGGAATTAGATTGTAATAAATTATCAGGTAAAAAACCATGTAATAATGATGCACTAAAGGAATTTATTTATTTATTTATTTATTTATTTATGGTACACTTACAGGTTACGATCGTTGACATTTCGAGACGTTTTGCATATAATTATAAATAAGACCAGACAATAACCTACGAGTAGTGTACACAACATGAGTATAAAAGTATAATTTGCTTATTAATTAGAGAAAAAACACATAAAAAAAACCGGCCAAGTGCGAGTCGGGCTCGCGCACAAAGGGTTCCGTAGCAGCAAAGTCCAAAATTACAGTTAAATCAACCTATCTCAAAAACTATAAGAGATACTTTGATCAAACCAAAAATCGTTGAAAGAGTTAATTAGCATGCATCACCTCTATTTTTTTTTGAATTTTATACCCCGTAGTTATAAAAATAGAGGGGGGGGGACATACTTTTTACGACTTTGAGAGCTGATATCTCAAAAACCGTTCACTTTAAGAAAAATGTTTTTTAGAAAACTTTATATCATTTTAAAAGACCTTTCCATTGATACCCCACACGGGTATGTACATCGAAAAAAAAAAATTCATCCCTCAGTTACATGTATGGGGGGCCCCACCCCCAATTCTTTTTTTTACTATTTAGTGTCATATTTTTGTAGCGGTTCATACAACACATATTCCCATCAAATTTCATCACTGTAGTACTTATAGTTTCCGAGTAAATCGGCTGTGACAGACGGACAGACGGACAGACGGACAGACGGACATGACGAAACTATAAGGGTTCCGTTTTTGCCATTTTGGCTACGGAACCCTAAAAACACATAAAAATAAAATATATTAAAGGTCCTGTGAGGCCGAGGATACTTCGGCCTCTAGTATTTGTGTAACATTCCTTTTGTATTTGGGGAAACTACGGTCAAACACATCAATGTCTCTGCCACCTCGAACCAGTTCGTTGTAGGTCCGGCACATACGGGTCAAGGGGTTATAATACGAGGTGTTGTTCTTGTATACTTTTAATGAAAAAATGTTTGGTGATCTGATTCTAAAATGTGTGTTGATGTTAATAGAGGATAGAAGATCAGGAACCTCGACGGAAGAGTGCATAATTTTGTGTAGACACAGTAAATCGTAACGTTCTCGACGAACTCGCAATGGCATCACTTTGAATTTAGACAGCCTCTCACTATAGCTTTAATTAGAATAAGGAATATTCGGTAGGCATTTCCGTTAAATACTAAAAACTATAAAATAAAAATCGGTAAAAAAACTTTTAAGTCAAACGGTTTCATCTCATGTGCACTGAAAACTAGAAAATAATAATAACAATTAGGTAATTTGAACTTATAGTTCAGAAATATTTTAGTACCAAGCAGAATAGCTTTTAGGCGTATTAGACTAAAATAAAAACGTAGGGCCCCTCTGAAATCCTACCTAATGGCAAAGCATATCTTTATACTTTGTAGATCATGAGCTCGGCGTTCGCTGGTGAAACCGCCACGGCTGGTTATTGATTGTTAAAATCTTCCGTTACGATTATAGTAAGTCGATGCAATCTACATTTAGTATAGAAGAAAGTATTACAGCAATAGTTAATGGGCCCCACGTTTTTATTTTAGTCTAATATGCCTAAAAGCTATTCTGCTTGGTACTAAAATAATTCTGAACTATAAGTTCAAAATACCTAATTGTTATTATTATTTTCTAGTTTTCAGTGCACATGAGATGAAACCGTTTAACTTAAAAGTTTTTTTACCGATTTTTTTACCCTTGTCTTGATTCTTACCTAGGTATATATCTCGCTCGCTCACTTCGACTACGTCTCTCTTTTGCTCTCTGCTCGTCACTGTCTCCATCACTTGTAAAACAATACCACTGGTGGTGGGACTCGAGGACCCCCAGCTGAAGCAGGTATTTATCTTAATCTGTTAGAAGGCATATCCATCCACGTCGACGATCGAGATTTTGTACCTCCCCTATCCTATGCACTCCTAGTCACAGAAGATTGTTATCATCAGTGTCTTTCGTCCAATGTCTCTCTCCCACTTATTTTTTACCCTTTTCTCGCTTATTACCTTTATCTCTCACTCCATGTACCTCTCACTCGCTCACTTGTACCACTCACCATTATTAAAGTCCGCACAATCATAGAAGTCCCGTGAAAATCGCGCTTCAGTCGCCATTAAGGTGACGGGTTGGGCACACTAGCGACGCTCGATTTTAATTTTTAGCTACTAAACCGGATCTACTTTAAACAATTTCGGGGTTAGAATTTTTCGGCAAACACTTATACTATTTATTAAATAACAATGCACAAATGTTGGGTCCAACGCGTACGCGAAAAATTGATTCACGCCAAAAGCGGTCACTTTTGGCGTGTATTAATTTTTCGCGTACAATAACGGACCCAACATTTGTGTATTGCCGAGAGATTGTAACCTTGAAATGGTTTAAAATTGATCCGGTTTCATCATCATCAGCCCATTTAAGTCCCCACTGCTGGGGCACTGGCCTCCCTCAATCACATGAGGGGTAATTTTGCCATACTCACCACGCTTGGCAGACGGGTTGGCGAGGGTTTTGATATAAATGCAGAGTTTTCCTTCTCTGGGTGCTTATGATCATGCCAGCAGCTTCACCTTAGTCGCCTTTTACGACACCTCGGTAAGAGTGAGGGTGGCCTATTCTACTCTGCCGGGGACCACACGGCCAGATTTACCCGGACGGGGGGGGGGGGGGGGGGGGGGGGATCCGGTTTAGTAGCTATAAATTAAAATCAATTGGCGTCGCTAGTGCCCTACCCGTCACCTTAACATTCAAATTTGAGATTTATGCTCGTAGAACAAACAAAGAATCTCAAATTTATCTCATTCCGCGGGACTTTCGTAGCGCGAACTCTAGTATGGATTTCCCAGGACGACCTGCTGGAGCAGTCCAGGGCTTTGCTGAGCGTGGCGGAGCGCTGCGAGGGCTGGCTGCGCAGCGCTCGAGTCACGGCCGAGAGGGTGGCCGGGGCCGCAGCCTACCCCTACTACTTGCCCGCTGTCGACGTGAGATCTTTACCTATTCCTATACTCAAAACTGGAATTCAACACCAATAAAACTAGTACTTATATCGGCGATGACGAAATAAGTTACTTGATATTGGCGAATTATCTTCGGGTATTGTTTTAGGTGATGTTTAATAATAACCCAAACTCAATCATCTGAAGAGAACCAGCTCATTTCTCAACAAATTTTCTAAGGAACGTGTCTCTTTAATCACTTGACATTGGCAGAGTCTCGTAAGAGCAACAGCAAGCCATAAAAAAAAAAAATTTCGGGTAGAGCCATAATAAAAAAAAATACTATACTCGAAACTGGAACTGAAAATCGACGATGATGTGGCAATACCTCCTATCTAAATTATACTCGAAACTGGAATTCAATCCCAAAAAAGCTACGACAGATACGTCACTATCAAATCTGTCAATGTCACTTATCGACGATGATGTGGTAATATCTCCAATCTAAATTATACTCGAAACTGGAATTCAAGACCAAAAAAACTACGACGGATACGTCACTATCAAATCTATCAATGTCACTTATCGTCGATGATGTGGCAATACCTCCTATCTAAATTATACTCGAAACTGGAATTCAAGACCAAAAAAACTACGACGGATACGTCACTATCAAATCTATCAATGTCACTTATTAACGATGATGTGGCAATACCTCCTATCTAAATTATACTCGAAACTGAAATTAAAGACCAAAAAAACTACGACAGATACGTCACTATCAAATCTATCAATGTCACTTATCGACGATGATGTGGCAATACCTCCTATCTAAATTATACTCGAAACTGGAATTCAAGACCAAAAAAACTACGACGGATACGTCACTATCAAATCTATCAATGTCACTTATTAACGATGATGTGGCAATACCTCCTATCTAAATTATACTCGAAACTGGAATTCAAGACCAAAAAAACTACGACGGATACGTCACTATCAAATCTATCAATGTCACTTATTAACGATGATGTGGCAATACCTCCTATCTAAATTATACTCGAAACTGGAATTAAAGACCAAAAAAACTACGACAGATACGTCACTATCAAATCGATCAATGTCACTTATCGACGATGATGTGGCAATACCTCCTATCTAAATTATACTCGAAACTGGAATTCAAGACCAAAAAAACTACGACGGATACGTCACTATCAAATCTATCAATGTCACTTATTAACGATGATGTGGCAATACCTCCTATCTAAATTATACTCGAAACTGAAATTAAAGACCAAAAAAACTACGACAGATACGTCACTATCAAATCTATCAATGTCACTTATCGACGATGATGTGGCAATACCTCCTATCTAAATTATACTCGAAACTGGAATTCAAGACCAAAAAAACTACGACAGATACGTCACTATCAAATCTATCAATTCTTGAAAAATCTTGTTAGATAGGAGGTATTGCCACATCATCGTCGTTATGTCATTGGTGTTAAGGTTGATTATTAATGTCCATTCGGCGGGTAGGGCTAAAACAAGCCGCATGGGCTGATGCAATTCAAAGGTTTCAAATTAGTGTCTAGTGGTTTTTAGTGTTGAAATTTGGTGTTTATTTGTGCAGTAAAGTGCCGCAAAGTGATCCTAATAATAAGAATCGTTGGATTGTATCGTTTTTAACACTGCTATTGTGTGTCGAGTGAGTTGTCTCGTTACAACTTGCTTGGACCAAATAGAGCCTTAGAACCTGCGATTGCTTTTAGAGTGATATCCGCTGAATCCGTAAGTCGATAAAACGTAAAACACCGGCGTTTTATTGAGTGACTGTGACATACGTCACTATCAAATCTATCAATGTCACTTATCGACGATGATGTACCAATACCTCCTATCTAACAAATTAACTGACATTCATAATCAACCTTAACACCAATGACATAAGGAAGTTATTTTATCGAAAAATCTTGTTAGATAGGAGGTATTGCCACATCTTCGTCGTTATGTCATTGGTGTTAAGGTTGCTTATTAATGTCAGTTAATTTGTTAGATAGGAGGTATTGGCACATCATCGTCGTTATGTCATTGTCAAATCAAGTTTTCCGCTGCCACTTCACGCCCCGCGTAAAAGACCACGAATTGTATGAAGGAGGAAATACATGAGATATTTATATTTAAATAAATTTTCAGTAAACCATTTCAAATTTTGATTCCAATGGTTACATCGTCCACAGAACTTCATTTTAGCCCTCTCCAACCTCATCTCGAGCCATAGTCGGCTGGTAGAGACCGCTTTCCTGTCGGCGGGCACGCGGCACGGCGGCGTGCTGTCCGACACGTTCCCCGCCTCGCTTGCTCTTCATCACGCCGCTACGACTCTACTCGACGCTATCGCCAAACAGAAACACGATGGAGACGACGGTAAGTCACATACCTCCACATAATTTCTGCTCCCCTGGTACCATGGTCTTATTACCTAGCTTCGAACCTAGCAAGTCAAGTGAGATTAAGCATGCCCCGGGATCCAAAGCGACTGAGCTGGACACATACGGGAAGAAGATGGTGATGATGGAGACTCATCATCGTCTTCGTCAGCCCATTTAAGTCCCCACTGCTGGGGCATGGGCCTCCCTCAAGCACATGAGGGGTAATTGCCATAATCACCACGCTTGGCAGATGGGTTGGCGAGGGTTTTGATGTAAATGCAGAGTTTTCCTTCTCTGGGTGCTGATGATCATGCCAGCAGCTTTACCTTAGTCGCCTTTTACGACACCTCGGTAAGAGTGAGGGTGGCCTATTCTACTCTGCCGGGACCACACGGCGTCCATTTTTTTTTTCCAAAAAAGAAATAGAGACTCAACTTACCACCATTCTACTCGACACAATTGCCAACCAGAAACCCGAAGGAGATGGTGATTATAAGTAATATTGTTATTACTATTTCCAGTGGATTTCTGTTTCCCTAGTACCATGAACTTCTTACCTAGGGAAACAAGCGCATCCGGGGCTCCAAAGCGACTCAGTTAGACACATACGGGAAGAGAATGGAGACTCGCTGGCAATATATCAAGCCGTAACCACTCTACTCGACACTATTGCCAACCAGAAACAAGCAGGAGATTGTGATAATAAGTACAACCTGTGCGGATAAAGAATTGGATCAGAAATGGCGGCGCATCTATTCACTTCTCGCTCGCACACCCAGGAGTGCGAGTATAGCAAATAGTGTGCGAGCGAGAAGTGAATAGATGCGCCGCCATTTCTGATCCCAGGTTGTAACATTTTTATTAATATTTCCACTGGATTCCTGTTCCCCTGGTACCATGAACTTCTTACCTAGAGGGACAAGCGTACCCCGGGCTCAAAAGCGACACAGGTGGGCACATACAGGCAGAGGATGGTGAGGATGGACATACTTCTCACCCATAGTTGGCTGGTAGAGACCGCTTTCATGTAGGGACGCGGCACGGCGTTGCATTACAGCGCGACTACTCTAATTTATGCTATTGCCAACCACAAACACGAGAGAGACGATAGTAAGTCACATAATTCCACTTGATTTCTGATTCCCTGGTACCATGGTCAACCATACATACCACACATATATTGAAGTCACATTGCAATTGCACAGACCTACCAAATCCTGAATCAATTCTGCTCTCCTGGTATCCCATGACTGTACTGCCTAGCTTCTGGTCTAGGGAAACAAGTCAGGTGGTTCTGCGTGAGGCCAGTATACTGCCTAGCGCGTAGGTCCACGAACTCTGATAACAAAGTCAGCTAGAAGAGCCGACCTTCTGTGTCTATATATTTTGTGCTAAGAGCCCCCAGCGCCCCCACCTAATGGACCTAGGAGTGCTAATTCCATAAAAATGACGTACAAATCGCTGTCTCTTGTTTCAGAACCCAAAGACCAGCATCAACTCAGCGACCTAACCACTTACCTTCTCGAGAACGAGACTCGAACACGCCTGCCGTCCTTGAAGACGGAGCCCTGGCCCTCCGCTGCCGGCCTGCAGAGGACTGTGGAGCATCTCCGAGGACTGGCCAGGGTTATTCTCAGGAACCCGGTGGATATTCAACTTGGTAAGTTTTAGGGTCCTGGGTGTCTGAGATTAAGAACTGTTTTTTACCGTGATTTACCTTTTACCGTGGGATAGCCACGCTTCGGCCTGAATGGGCAGGCTCGACCCGAGCGATACCACGGCCTCACAGAAAACCGGAGTGAAGTAGTACTGTGCTGTGTTTCGCTGCGTGAGTGAGAGTACCGGAGGCCCAATCCGGGGGAAATGGGGTTTTAAGGTTTGGAGCGCACTTGTGACTCCACTGGTGTCGCGGGTGTCCATAGGCGGCGGCAATCGCTTACCATCAGGTGATCCGTCTGCTCGTCTTTTTCGCCGCGATTCGATATTTCGACTCCGAGGATTATTATTTTTGTAATATTGAAATGTTTTTTGCAGACAAAATACCGCAGCTTCCGGTCTGGAGCAACAACGACGCCTTGTCAACGGATTTGCCGGACTTCGCGCTCTCTCCACAGGAGTATATCACTGAGGTGACTTCTTATATTAATTATATAAGAAATAGTAGTAATAAATTATACTTAGCTACTACCACTTAGCCATCATCATCATCCCGACTGCGCTGGCTCGGACACGTGGAGAGGATGGGAGAGGATCGTCCAGCCAAAAGAGCCTATCTGGGACGACCAATGGGGCGACGTCCAGTGGGTCGTCCGAGATACCGCTGCGCGCTGGAGGGACGAAGTCGCCAAGGACCTCAAAGCACTCAACGTGCACAATGGACAACATTTCAAAATTGCTAAGCTCTGAAACATAAAATACCAATTCTTTATTTACTTTTCCGCTGCTCGAATATATATTTATTTCATTTTTTATATTGCTTATTTACTGAGAAAAAAATTAAAAACTAAAAAACGTAAGATGACGTCATCGGACGGCAGAATGTAAAATATTTCTTTGCTTAGCACATTATAGTTTTAAATTTACGAAATGCCAAACCCATGACATGCAACTGTCAAAAAAAAAGACAACTTGTCAACGTTGAATGATTGAATGACGTTGACAATATTGACACTAGTATTATTTACCTTTGACAGTAGTACCTTTTTTTTATTAAAACAATGATAAGCAAAGGAATATCGCTGCATTCAGCCGTCCGATGACGTCATTTGGCGCTTACGTCTATTTAGAATATAAAGAATTTCAATAATTATTTTATGCATGAAAATGGACAAATTTTGAAAAAAGAAAAAATATGGGTCTGGTAATTTTATGTCTATTTTCATATAAAAAAACAATATGGACATGTTAAAAATATGAAATGTTGTCCATTGCGGCGGCATTGGCACAGGACCGCAAAAAATGGCGAACTTTGACGTCGGAGGCCGAGACCCACTTTGGATCGCTGAGCCAGCGTAGTAAGTAAGTACTACCTCGACTAGAACAGTCTTAGGCGTTGATACAGGCGTTCGATCAGAGACGAGCTGTAGAAATAATAAAACTGAGTAGAGGACATGTTAGGGCACTCACTCGGACCCTCACAGGGCACTGCAAATTAAACAAGCACCTGCACAACATGGGCCTTTCAGATACCAAAATCTGCAGGTTCTGTCGCGAGGACGAGGAAACGATTATCCACGCCCTCGGCGAGTGCATAGCGCTGCACCGCTGCAGAAGCCGGCACCTGGGAGCACACATGATCTCAGCTGACGAGATCAAGAGCTCCCCCATCAGCTCCATTCTCGGGTTTTTTTTTTTTTACATTATAGCGGACAAACGAGCAGACGGCACACCTGATGGAAAGTGATCACCGCCGCCCATGGACATCTGCAACACCTGAGGTATCACATATGCGTTGCCGGCTCTTAAGAAAGGAGTACACCCTTTTCTTGAAAGTCACCAAGTCGTATCTGTTCGGAAACACCACGGATGACAGCTTGTTTCACAGTTTTACTGTGCGTGGTAGGAAATGACGTGAGAAACGCACTGTAGTCGATATAAATCCATCCAGGTGATGTGGATGGTATTTCGGTTTATCCTGGAACTGGAGCTACATGAGGTGCTGTAATAGGTTACGGGGTTGCCACAATAGATCATCTACTGGTCGCAGTGGCTATGAGACGCAGGGCTCACCCCATTTCTTTGAAATAAATAAAAAAGTAAGTACTACTACTTAGCAAAATATCAGCTGTTCCATACTATATAAACAGAATATCCGCGCGTCAATTATATATGGAACAGCTTTTTTTTTCTCAGATGATACTCATATTTTGACAGTGAAGTCTTTACACGGAATATGTTCACACCCTTAAGTATTAATGCTAATTTTTTACACGTTATTATAAGTAGCACATGCATACAAATTGTATTAACATCCGCATACATCTTTCCGCTGTGCCCCACTTAGTGGAGCTAAGTGGAATTCCATAAACCTGTTGAGTGAATTCACTAACAACAAGACTTTTTTTGTTGTGCCAAATCTTGAAATTTGAACATCAAGGGGACATGTCCTAAAAGAATACAACACATAAAAATTTTTTGCCGCCACTTTCATATTTTGACTAAAAATATATGAAGTGTGATGATGTCCCTTGGCAGGTTAGTGATGTGGGATTGCAGTGTGGTCCCGGCAGAGTAGAATAGGCCACCCTCACTCTTACCGAGGTGTCGTAAAAGGTGACTAAGGTAAAGCTGCTGGCATGATCATCAGCACCCAGAGAAGGAAAACTCTGCATTTATATCAAAACCCTCGCCAACCCGTCTGCCAAGCGTGGTGAGTATGGCAATTACCCCTCATGTGATTGAGGGAGGCCCGTGCCCCAGCAGTGGGGACTTAAATGGGCTGACGATGGCGATGATGATGTGGAATTGACATATCAAAGTTAAAAATGTATTTACTGAAACTATCCTACAGAAATTCTACTTTAGTAAAGTGGAATTCGGTGTGTCCACTCTGCCCCACTAGTGGGGTTAAGTCACTTTACCCCACTAGTAGGACAGAGTGGAACAATTTGTGAGATTTATTAATCGTACCATAGGATCGGACCTAGCAAATACAGAATATAAAAAAAATATTTTTATTTTATAACTTAGACGACCCGTTTGGAACAGTGGTAGTGAACGCTGCCTTTGGTCCAAGGGTTGCAGGTTCGATCCCCGCACAGTACTAACATTTGTGTGCATGAACATGTCTGTTAGTATTGGTCTGGGTGTTTTCTATGTATTATAAGTACTAACTATACCTACTAACATATCCACACTTTCAATCACTCATCTCACACTTTCATTCAGACATCACACACTTTCATTCACACGACTCACATTTTTCATACAAACATGATATAAGTAGTCACAATCTCACACATTGGGAATATAATTATTTAAAATCTGTATTCTTTAATCATATCAAATGTGTGAACGATATGGAAGAGCGGAGTCTTCTGGCACAGGCATTATTATGCTTAAAAGAAGGCTCCAATCACAAGCTGATTTAATGTAACATCATGTTTTTGAAAAATAAATTGAAAAAAATTGAAATTGAAGTATGTATTTACAAAAGTATTACATGTATATATTTGTAATCCCACTGTTGATTCTGATATCCGTAACACAGGTGCTTTAGCTACCTATCTCGGAGACAGATCAATGTATGCGACGTTGTGAAATATTTATTTATTTATGTATGCTTCAAATGAATAGCTGTGTTTATTAAATCAATTGATTGCTTACAGATTGGTCAGTACCTGATGACGTTGCCTCAGCACCTCGAAATGCATTTGTCGGAGAAACAGGCGCCCTGGCAGTTCCTGTCCGAGGTGAGAAACATATACTAGTCGACATTGCAAATAAATATAAATACCTAAAGAAGACAACGCTCTGAGCTGACTTCTCATATCGCGAGAGTGACCGCCAAAAGTCAAAAGTGACCGCGTGATCTATTTGAGGCATGGAAATAGAGAACGCGTTGAAGGTTGTCTGGTAGAAATCGCTTCCT
This sequence comes from Marasmia exigua, assembly GCA_019059595.1. Classification (NCBI taxonomy): domain Eukaryota; kingdom Metazoa; phylum Arthropoda; class Insecta; order Lepidoptera; family Crambidae; genus Marasmia; species Marasmia exigua. The sequence goes on from JADPWL010003271.1 coordinate 41,504, forward strand.
ACGATAAGACCGCCGAAATTGTACAATTGTAGCGCGGGAAGTTAGTGTGCCTGCGCCAATTTCCATAGATTAATTAAGCACCAGCGCCACCTAACGGCGACGCGCGGTACTTTTCCGCGCCACTCTCGCGCATGCTCCCACGCCGAGTGTTGAAGCGTCCGCAACGATACAAGGATTGCGATTGCGAGAATTGATTAGATAGATAGATAGGTAGAAACATTTATTCACTGAATAATTCGACACACCACACTTTACAGATAATACCGCAACAAGTATAATCAAATCAAACACAAACTAAAACAGCAAACACAACATTACAAATATAAAAGGAGACAAACAAAGAAAAAAAAATTAAAGAGATAAAAAAAACAAAGTAATAATACGGCTTCTCAAGCCGGGCACTAAGTATTTGCGTACAGGTGTGTGTGTGTGTAAGGTATGTCGCGATAGTCAGTGAAAAGTAGCTCACTCAGCTTCTGCCATGGCTTTAGGTAGGAGTACCTTCAGGCCATGGCGCTGGTTTTATGTGAGCCCTAATGTGACGCACGGACGATATATGTGGTACATAAATAGTTTATATGTGTGTGTACATAAATAGTTTATAAATAAATTAAAGATAGTGTTCTGTCTAATAAAGGTGTACAAATAAATATACAATAAGATACAAATGGTTATTAATAAGGCTAAGCTACTTCATTACCCTTTTCTTGTGTTATACGAATGTTTGCACCTGTGTGAAAATGTTCTTTTACTAATCGACAACATTTCAAAATTGCTAAGCTCTGAAACAAAAAATACCAATTCTTTGTTTACTTTTCCGCTGCTCGAATATATATTTATTCATTTTTTATATTACTTATTTACTGAGAAAAAAATTAAAAACTAAAAAACGTAAGATGACGTCATCGGACGGCAGAATGTAAAATATTTCTTTGCTTAGCACATTATAGTTTTAAATTTACGTAATGCCAAACTCATGACATGTAACTGTCAAAAAAAAAAGACAACTTGTCAACGTTGAATGTATGAATGACGTTGACAATGTTGACACTAGTATTATTTACCTTTGACAGTAGTACCTTTTTTTATTAAAACAATGATAAGCAAAGGAATATCGCTGTATTCAGCCGTCCGATGACGTCATTTGGCGCTTACGTCTATTTAGAATAAAAAGAATTTCGATAATTATTTTATGCATAAAAATGGACAAATTTTGAAAAAAGAAAAAATATGGGTCTGTTCATTTTATGTCTACTTTCATATAAAAAAACAATATGGACATGTTAAAAATTTGAAATGTTGTCCATTAAACGCTCTTGTGTATGTACTCGTGTGTTTTCATGAACTAAACATCACCGAAAACTAACGACGACGACGGCTAACATCGCCCCGTTTCACAAAAAAGTTTCTGTAATGCCTAGATTTTTAAGTTGTGTTTTTTTTTGTGCAATAAAGTATATCTATCTATCTATCTAACGCGCTTATTAAGGCGACGGGTAGCCCTAACTAGCGACACCTTTCGTTTTTAATTGTTAGCTACTAAACCGGATATATTTAAAACAATGTCTGGGTTACAACCTCTCGGCAAACACTTATACTCTTTATTAAATAACTAAACACAAATATTGGGTTCGATTTTGTACGCGAAAAATTGATTACCGCCAAAAGCGGCCACTTTTAACGTGAATCAATTTTTCGCGTACAAGTGTTGGGTCCGTATTTGGGATGTTATATAGATTCGGCTCGAAGGACCACACAATGTACAGCTTGTTCCGCTGTACAGATCAGTTAGTAGTAAGTTGACTTGATAGTAGATGATATAGATGTTGGTGTGGAGTGCCAGAAGTTAAAGATCACAGTTAAAGTTCATTGTTTATTTACGCACACAATACGGTATTTGACTATTTTTTTTTCATTTGTGTAATCAAAAGACCTCTCAATGATAGAAACATCGTTGAAATAATTATTTGATTCTCATTTTAACTACCTGAGATATCACAACTTTAAAATCACATTATTTTGGGCAAACCCAAAACGCTCCATACAAATGGCTACAGAGATGTGACTTCACACGACAGTATTTTGTATGCATTGCATTTGAATTTTGTATGGTAGCTATATCAAATGTTTCGTTTATATCAATGGTTCCATTATAATAGTTGGTGTAAATTATATGGGTTATTCAATGGTATAATTATTTTTTTAAAATTTCATACTTTGAAAATGGACTTGCCCATGAATCTTTGAATGACCATAAAACCGGCTAGACGTTATATTTTTAATTGAGAATTATTGCTATTCGCACATATTTACCTATATTTTGATAAAATATTTATATTTTGTAAAATCTCGAGCTTAGTCAAATACCCTGTGGTTCTCAAGCGACGTTAGTTATTTACGGTTGTTAAAATTGCACTCATCAATAAGTAAGTAGGTATGCATATCGCATGATTCATTGACCTCAATACGATATGTCAACACAAGGAAATCAATGTACGAGTAAACCGTACAGTGGGGAATAAGAGAAATCTTTTTTAATTGAAGGTATTTTGACAGGTATGCACGCACACGTGCGAAGTGTACGCCGAGAAGATACTGAACATACGCAACATGGACGCGCTCGGCACCAAGCGGTGCCTCACTGATATTGGTGAGCTATGTAACTTATTAACCATTCACACATCTAACTGCCACACTCCAGAGTCGTTGATTAACTTAATAATAATCATCATCGTCAGCCCATTTAAGTCCCCACTGCTGGGGCACGGGCCTCCCTCAATCACATGAGGGGTGATTGCCATACTCACCACGCTTGGCAGACGGGTTGGCGAGGGTTTTGATATAAATGCAGAGTTTTCCTTCTCTGGGTGCTGATGATCATGCCAGCAGCTTTACCTTAGTCGCCTTTTACGACGTTACGTTTATAGCGAGACAGCGCCCTCTATCGCGCCCTAAGCGCAATGCATTGCCGCCGGTTAGGTACCGCTAGCACTTATTTTCTGTCATGTTAGTTCCGTAAACGCCCGCAGGGCAATACTGGTTTTGATTGGTACGGGAGTTCCTCTCCCCCCACACCTACCTCACTCTCTCGCTAACCAACCGCGTCCATGTTTTGTTGTTGCTCCGATATAATAATTAATTATCTTGTGTTAATTGAGACAATATACGAAGATATCTCCATAAAGTGTTTTGGCTACCTACCAACCAACCCTCACAGTACTAACACTACCCACTCCCAAAGTAGCTACGCTATAAGTTTTCATTCTTTTTTCGATTTTTTTTTATGAAAATTTTTTTTTTACAAACGTCAAAACTGCTTCATAACTCCTCTTTAGCTAACAAATGTTTATTGAATGTTTACGAATAAAGCCCGTACGTTACAAATCGCAATCTAAAGTGATTACCGTACTAAAGCTCATGTCATCCCGTTTCAACACGCAATGTTAAAAGGGGCTGGCACGAGTTTTGTTCCGGAACTATCCTTAGTTTGCGATTTGTAATAATAAGGAAATAAGTTTATGTTTAAAAAATATATTGCGTTTCGGAAGTAGTTGTAACGGAATCCAAAGATACGAATTCCTCTGTTACAGTATATTTGTCGAGCGTGGTGGAAGACCTCGGCAGCAGCATCACGCCCGCGCTAAAGAACCTGGAGAAGTCGCTGCGAGCTGCCACTCCTGCTCAGACCGAGTGAAAGGACCGACCAACTCAGAGGGCCATAGAAACGGTAGACCCATTTTGCCACCCGGGGCGGTAGACCATTTTGCCACCCGGGGCGGTAGACCTTTTCCCACCCGGGACGGTAGACCTTTTCCCACCTGGGACGGTAACTACTTTGCCACCCGGGGCGGTAGACCATTTTGTCACCCGGGGCGGTAGACCATTTTGTCACCCGGGGCGGTAAACCATTTACCCCACCCGGGGCGGTAAATCATTTTCCCACCTGCGGCCGTAGACCATTTTCCCACCCAGGGCAGCAGGCCATTTTGTCACCCGGGGCGGTAAACCATTTTCCCAACCGGGGCGGTAGACCATTTTGTCACCCGGGACGGTAAACCATTTTCCCAACCGGGGCGGTAAACCATTTTCCCACCTGGGGCCGTAGACCATTTTTCCACCCAGGGCAGCAGGCCATTTTGTCACCCGGGGCAGTAAACCATTTTCCCACTCAGGGCTGTAGGCCATTTTCCCACCCGGGGCGGCAGACCATTTTGCCACCCGGGGCGGAAGACCCTTTTGCCGCCCATTGGTTTTTCTCGACCGACCAAGATGAAGCTTATATTTTTCCGCCCCCCTTACCTTCTTGGACCCCCAGGATAAAGCCTACATTTCTCTCCTCTCCAAAAAGCTCGTTTCCGCCCTTTTGTTTGTTGAATAATCCACCAAATTATGTTATAATGATAAATCAGTACCAAGATAACAAGCAAAAATCTATTTACTGGGATTCTGGCAAAATTATACAACATTCCACTTTGCTACACTAGTGGGGCAAAGGAGAATGATAAGAAGAAAATTTCTTTGTCTCTTGGAATCCACTATTGGGGATCATGTTGGGGAAGGTGCTTCAAAAATTTTTGGTTAATCTTGACTGTATTATGTAAGATAAATAGGATACGATTAAAGATTTATAATAAAGTGTAATATTTATGTTTGAGTTAAATAAAAAACGTTAATACAAAATAGGAATGTCTTTTATTGTCCTTAAAATCAGCAGAATACAACAGAAGTTAAATTAAGTGGCACACTCAGAAACTTCATACCTAATAACAATGCGATCTTTGGTTGACGAAATCAGACTAGTCTCCAAATATGATGTTGCGGAAAGAAACTTAAATAAAATTCAAATGAAAGAGCTTTTTAAGCACATTTTAAAAATGTGAAATGTGCTTAAAAAGCTTTTTCATTTGATACCCCACGCGGTACCGTCAAGTAATTTTTCTTTTAGTTCCTTACTCTAAGTCCCCTAGAGGGCGCCGTAGTCAGTTTGACGTGACATCATGTCGCCTATAACCAGAAGACAAACAAGACGTTTAGAAGTTTTGAGGGAACAGATGAACAACCATACATACATACAGGTCAAAATCATAACCCTACTTTTTGCTTCGCCATAGTCTGGTATTAATGTTTGATACAAAATTGTACAGACGGTCATACATCAGGTTCCTACAATCTACCAATTTTCCAACTGATGAATCAGTTGGCATCTCCATAAATAAAGCTTGATTAGAATAACAGCCAGCCAGAGGTGTTTTTTATATCATAGGTGGCAGACGAACAGATGGAACACCCGATGGCAAGCAATAGCTGCCGCCCATGGACACGCCCTACACCAGTGGAGTCAAATAATAAACCTTATGTCTATTGACCAAGGTCATGTTCAACGAGCTCGTTGATCCGGGACCGGTCGCTGTTAATGGAGGAGTACCTCGAAGTTGTTCAGGAATATGTCTATCTAGGACAAGCGCTCCGATTAGGCAGAAACAACTTCGAGAGAGAAGCTAGAAGAATTCAGCTAGGCTGGGCAGCATTTGGTAAACTTCGTCATGTCTTCTCGTCACCCATCCCTCAAAGTCTTAAGTCGAAAGTCTTCGACCAGTGCGTCCTTCCGGTCATGACTTACGGTGCCGAGACGTGGACACTCACGGCTGGACTAGTCCACCGGTTCAAAGTCGCTCAAAGAGCTATGGAATGGGCTAATGCTCGGAGTATCTCTGAAGGACCGCATCTGAAATGATGTAATCCGACAGAGAACCAGAGTCACCGACATAGCCCACCGAATTAGAAAACTGAAGTGGCAGTGGGCTGGTCATATTAGCCGCAGAACTGACAGCCGTTAGAGCCGTAAAGTCCTTAGGTGGAGACCGCGACTCGGTAAGCGTAGTGTAGGACGCCCTGCGACAAGATGGGATGATGACATTCGAAGGCTGGCTGGTGTGGGCTGGATGAGAGTGGCCGAAAATCGGGAGCAGTGGCGTGCATTAGGGGAGACCTATGTCCAGCAGTAGACGAGTGTGGGTTGCTGATGATGATGTCTATTGAAATAAAGGTCAAGTGACAGTTGTCATTCCAATCAAGCTATACTTTATGGAGTATGTGACATTATTAATGAAGAAATTCTTTAGATTTGTAGACATCAATGAGTGGCTGTTTATACAAATAAAGTTGCTTTAACTGTCATTTCTCTCCAACTGCGTGTTTTAATGTGATAAGTACATTTAACTTAAGAACTAATATAACTATGTTTAGTGCGTAAAATTTTTCATACAGGCCGTGGCACGCAAGTTATAAGATAGTGATACCTGTAGAATAGCTAATTTATGCTAAATATGATTTCTGCACACTGGAGGTCACCATTAGACTTATCTGTCGCAACCTGTAGGTATGTATCTAGTGGTAACTGGAACAAGAATATACCTGTCGCATCCAAACAAAGGAGACACACGGCGCGTGTGAAAGAGAGACAAACTCCGATTCGATCATAAAGCTGCTTTAAATTACGCCCTCTGGTAGCCGCCTTTCGCTCTCTCTGAGCGGCGGTAAGTGCGAGGTGAGTTACCTATATAGCACGCAATAGCATCAGACCTCTCTAACTGGCAATGCTCGATTAAATTACACGAATTCCTTTGAGATTCCTAATTCATGGTGGCTTAAGAGCAACTAATCTGTACAGAAATGTCACATTTTAAATTGTATCAATGTAGTGTTGACGAAAAAGGAAAGTCAACAGGCATTCCTTTTTTTATTACATATTATTCGGCCCAAAATTATTTTCGATTTCAATGCAGGCAGTGGGAAAGTGTCAAATAAAAATAACTCATTTTACAGAATTCCTGTTTGTTCAAGGAAATTCGAGTTTCTAAATAGGTGATATTGACAAAGGCAAACAATAATATGTTTTATAGAAATTTATACAACATCTCTATACATTGATCTAATTCCGGACTAAGAAGCTCTCACAGATCTCATACAACATAGGGATTACAAATATAAACTTAAATACATATATTATGAAGAAACACAAAATTATTCATCACATGAATGTTTGTCTAAGGTCGGGATAAAATCCACAACCTTTGGCATATGAGTCACTACCAAATTTCCATCCGGCTATTCAAAAATTGCAAATAAGCGAAATAAATTGGTAAAACTTAACAACATTATTGACTATTTTAGGGTACATTCAGGCTTCACTTGACCCACATTGAAATCAAAATATATTGCAGATAATTTAATGAATCAACATTTGAATAAAAATCTTAAATACTAACAATCTTACACCTAAACACTTCGTTAATTCACGCTATGCTCAAATATCAAACATTTTGTCTCCCTCATGTAGTTGACTTAGAGAGAGATAACAATATTGTTTGAGCAGCTCCCTTGGTTGAAAATCGTTTGAGTATTCATGGATTAAGCTCGTGCTACAAAGTAAAAGATACTATCTGGTCTTGAAATAAAAAGGTCCTATATTGGTTTTTATCCATTATCTTAAAACTATAAAATTATCATTTCTTACAAATTACATAACAATACACTAGTAACATAGTAAAATCAATACCTATCTTCATTAATAGTGTGAAACCTCACTGCAAAAATTCTGTTTTGGTTGCAAAATCACATTAAAAGGATGAAAATTCTCTATAGATATATTTCAGAACTGCGCCACCCTAGAGTGTGAGTTTTCGGCCAAAACAGCTTTGTCGCACTGAACCTACCTTAATATCTTTAATCATCCCAAATTTCATGGTTAGGATCAGTCTCTGGCAAGTAATCCTTCTGCAAGATCGGCTTAGGCGTCGCCAGAGCCCCGGACGCCCCGGTGAACCTCGGAGGCCGATCCTCAGGGAATATAACCGCTTTCGAAGGGCAGTTTACAAGATGCAGCTTCATTTCATCGCTGCGAAACCGATGAGTCGCATTGTATGGACAGATTTGAAGTTCTGGATGTTTTTTCTCACATTTCACGATGTGAGCTTGCAGCCGCGAGCGTGGCACGCGGTGCGACGACTCATAAGGGCAAGATACGAAGGGATCCTCCATGTTAAGATGTAACTACAAAGTTGCAATAAAGGTGTTAGATTACAAGTAGGTTATATTTGTAAATGGTAGTAAAATTTGTATTTTATGAATTACTAACCTTGAAGAATGAAATAAAAGTGAAGATAAATTATTTAAATTGTACCACCAAACAGTTATCAATTAATTTATCGTCGTAAAATTCGAGAGCAAAACTTTTTGCACAACAACAAACTTCTTTTTTTTTTTTTGTTAATATGTTTTTACGGCTCTGGGTTCTAGCCCTTTTGAGCCTACAACAAACTTCTTCAATAACAGATTGCCATATTACACATTTAAAAGTGTACACCTTAATTCGCAAAGATTCGAGGAGTTTTATAAATAAAAATGTAAGTTTTGAAAGTAACGGTTTTGACCAGCTGTTAGCTGTGTTGGTCTAAGGTTTTGCGCAAGTGTGTATAGTGTTCAATAACTTGCAATATTGTGGTTCAATAAGTTGTAGATTTTGTAGATACTTCTTCTTAATAATAACACCCTTATTTTTTTTATATTTTTTTTACTATGGCTCTACCCGAAGATAATTCGCCAATATCAAGTAACTTATTGAGAATAAGTAGTTAGTCAACATTCGAAGTCAGTCAAAGTCACAGTCACTCAATAAAACGCCGGTGTTTTACGTTTTATCGACCTACGGATTCATCGGATATCACTCTAAAAGCAATCGCAGGTTTTAAGACTCTATTAGGTCCAAGCAAGTTGTCACGAGGTCACAACTCTCTCAACACACAATAGCAGTGTTAAAAAAACCGGCCAAGTGCGAGTCGGGCTCGCGCACAAAGGGTTCCGTAGCAGCAAAGTCCAAAATTACAGTTAAATCAACCTATCTCAAAAACTATAAGAGATACTTTGATCAAACCAAAAATCGTTGAAAGAGTTAATTAGCATGCATCACCTCTATTTTTTTTAGAATTTTATACCCCGTAGTTATAAAAATAGAGGGGGGGGGACATACTTTTTACGACTTTGAGAGCTGATATCTCAAAAACCGTTCACTTTAAGAAAAATGTTTTTTAGAAAACTTTATATCATTTTAAAAGACCTTTCCATTGATACCCCACACGGGTATGTACATCGAAAAAAAAAATTTCATCCCTCAGTTACATGTATGGGGGGCCCCACCCCCAATTCTTTTTTTTACTATTTAGTGTCATATTTTTGTAGCGGTTCATACAACACATATTCCCATCAAATTTCATCACTGTAGTACTTATAGTTTCCGAGTAAATCGGCTGTGACAGACGGACAGACGGACAGACGGACATGACGAAACTATAAGGGTTCCGTTTTTGCCATTTTGGCTACGGAACCCTAAAAACGATACAATCTAACCATTCTTATTATTAGGATCACTTTGCGGCACTTCACTGCACAAATAAACACCAAATTTGAACACTAAAAACCAGTAGACACTAATTTAAAACCTTTGAATTGCATCAGCCCATGCGGCTGGTTTTAGCCCTACCGGCCGAATCCTTAACACCCTTAATCAATTACTGTACAACTTTTGTACTAGTGAGTTAACTTGAAATTGGCAACATCATTTTATTTTCTTTTAAATAATCATCACAGAGTAAAATAAAAATGGAGCTCTATACATTTAGCAGGATAATTTTTTTTTGGTCGTTGATTCAAAAATACATTAATTACCAAGGAGTAGGGACTAATCTAAAATGGAAAAAATATATAAAATGCGATAACTGTCAACTTTTTTCGTAGTCTGTGCTGTAACTGTCACCACAGACCAAGAAAAAAAAAACTGTCATAGTTATCTGTGAAGCTGTCACTTTATTTATTGGAAATTGTCAAATTCGCGATATAAAAAATGAATCTGCTGGAAAATTGATTAAAAAATTGAATTTTATTTATTTAATTGCTTTTTGCACTGTAGTTAATGTTTGTTATGCATGTTTTACATTTACTTAACGGGTGATTAGTTTAAGTTTCAAGTTATAATATCAAAAATAAAGGTTAGTCAGAACACCCATCTATTTAATTTCACTTAATGTATGACTAGCGAAATACCTACAGTTCAAGTTCGCTAGCTACTACTACTACCAACGATTTAAGATACCCCTTCATCCATATGCATTTGATTTCAGTGATAATCTAAAATTTTAAAATTATATTGTAGACAATAAGAAAATTATACTATATTGTAATTTTTTTTACGTTAATGACCTATTTTTCGCTGCTAAACCTCAACTTTGAGACTCCAACATAAATGTGAAATTAATTTGTTAAAATTATCAATACATGGAACAATTTAGGGATTGAGTTAAAATCTATTAAACTTATCATTCCACATATGTTACATTTGCGTTTTGGACCTCACAGCATGTTCTGCTTATACTAGAACCAGTTTAACAGAGGCCATTATCCTATAATAGTGTGTTTATAATGTTTAAATTTGTAATGTGTGTTTTTAAGTGAAACACCCTCTTAGTGTAGTGGTTTAACCTGTTGATCTAGTGGTTTAAGTACCGGGCTGAGATGGGTCATGGGTTCAATTCCCGGGTTGAGCTAAAAGTATGTTTCGATTTTATCTAACATAGCTTGGATTTGTGATCACCAATCCACATTTGGCAAGTGTGGTGATCAAGCCTAATCCCATCATAGTAGCTATAACTTGATTTCTATGATGGAGGCCTTTGCTATGCGGTGGGACAGTATAGTATAGGCTGATACTTTACTATTGTTATGTGTATTGCAGACCAAAAACGAGTTAGATTTTAGTATTTACTAGCAGAAGAATTTGTTAATACATTTGAAATAAAATGCTATCCCTGTCATATTGCAGTGCATAACAACCATCTGTTTGTGCACTAAAGATGCAATAAATAATTAAGCGTTAAAGATAATTTTAAATAACTATTTTATTTAAATCAAACACAATATCATATATCCTGCCTGAGGAGGTATTCCCTAGAGGCTACAATTTGGGGGTTTTCAAAGCATGAGTGAATAGGTATCTTCTAGGTAATCATGCTACATCTTAGACCATATTATTACTTACCATCAGGTGAAATATGGTGTAACGCTTACCTATCTACAGTAAAAAATCAAAATACAAGAAGATTTATAAATCGGTCCATTAATCGATTGTTAAGTTTTATTAATCACCCTATTTATTCTTTAAATATTTAGCCATGAAAGAAAAAAGGAAACAGAAAAGCTTTGAGGATGACTCCGACCGGACCAATCAGGAGGCAGAAGAGAATGTGCCATTGAAAATGATCTCACGAAAGCATGTTAAGAAATCTAGTGAAAATAGTTGTGCACTTCAACAGTTTTCAGAGGAGAAATGCGAATTTTGCGATGAAGTATTTCATAATAAGTAAGTATTTTGCCCCAAGCTGGCAGCTTCGGCAATAAGAAAACCAGTGTTAAAAAGCCCCTGCTCTGTTTTCCCGAGTGATAGAAGGTACTGAGGGCTCAATTCAGAGGGAAGGGCATAGGTTGGTAGCTCAAGTGTGACTTAACTGTTGTTCCGGATGTCCATAGGTGGCAGAGTCGCCTGCTATCAGGTGATCTGCCTTTTTTTTATATGAGAGGTGGCAGACGAGCAGACGGAATCACCAACACCAGTGGAGTCACAAGTGCGCTGCCAACCTTTTCCCCTTCCCCCCCATTGGGCCTCTGGTAACCTCACTCACACGGCGAAACACAGCGTAGGCGCTGCTTCACGCCTGTCTTCTGTGAGGCAGTGGTATCACTCCGATCGAGCCGGCCCATTCATGCCTAAGCGTGGCTCTCCCATATTTATGCCTATCTGTCTGTGTGACACATACTAACTTAAAAAATTTACAGTGTATGCCCTTTTTATTTTGCTGGATGTTATAGTCCACTTTGGACTCCATCTTCCGCACTTAGACTCTGTTTTGCTGGATGACACTGCAACCAATCAGGCTCTTCCAGGAATTTAAATTGTTAGAGACATCTTGGAGAATTTCCAAATATTCTGGGAGAAGAAATGGAACTCGTTGCCCGTCCATGTATTTCCTCCTTTATAAAATATGGATTCCTCTTAATGAAGCGTGAAAAAGCATCTCGCGAGCACATGGCAGTCCCAACGGAGGTGATGCCTTGACATCGCGTCCGTTGTAATTGCATCGTAGGCTCTTCTCTTGCTTACAATCAGGCTGAGAAGAACTACTACAATATACTGTCACTATAAAAAAAAGAGAATCCTAATTTCCGTCATTTAGTTCACATATTAAATATGACCTTATTTCCAATTTCCAGGTATAGCATATTAATACACAACGCGAAACACATCATCATACCCTTACTGAAGCAACAGATTCAGCAGTGCCCTGAATGCTTGCACCACTTCTCATCCATAGAGTCTTTAGAATGGCACACCATAAACAAACACCCCGACATCACAAGGAAAGACTATGTACCTGAATTGTTAAGAAGTTTCGTTAAGAAAGAACCTACGATATTAGTCAAAACATCTGCGGATATCAATAATACGATAATTAGAAAAGAATCTCTACTGCAAAGCTTTGTTACTCGAGAACCTATAACAGTCTTAACCAAGGAAGAATTCACCATTCAAGATGAGATATATGAAATAAGTGATAGTTCTAGTGAAAATTCCATAGATAACGATAGTAGCAGTATCGTTAAGTCTGAAATTGACATGAATTCTTATATTGATACCAATAAAGCAATAAACACTGATATTAATTGTGATAATGAATTTAATGAAGATGAATGTGTAAATAAGGAATATAAAAATAATTTAGATTTAAATAATGGGCCATCTATAAGGAATCGTTTGACGTTTGAAGATGAACTTGAGTCGGAAACACCAGATGTCATTAAAGATTTGACAACAAATTGCGAAGTCAACTTGGAAACGTTTGATACAAATTGGATAATGAGCCTACAAAGTACAGAGGAGTCGGACAATGTGCATAAATTAAATAACTATAGTAATAATTTAAGTAATTCTGTGAAGAGGAATGCAATAATTTTGGGCCGGAAACCTAAAGAAGAGACTCTTGAACATAAAGATTGGAAAAGCATACATTATGAACAGTTAATGAGCTCCGGCATTTATAGATGTAAAAAATGTAATGAAGTATTTCCCAACAGGTGAGTAAATCCAAGTGAAAGTATTAATAAATAAATAAATATTTCACAATATCACATGCATTGATCTCCGAGATAGGCAACTCAAGCACCTGTGTTACGGATATCAGAATCAGCAGTCGGATTACAAATATGTACATTTAGAAAATACCCAGACCAATACAAACAGACAAATGTTTGTACTTTGTGCAACCCTTGCACCAGAGGCAGTGTGGGGAAGTGATAACTTATCCAAACGAGTCATCAAATAATACTTCACAAATAAACATCAAGTGGGATTGTGGACAAATGTCTGTCGTGATATAAAAAAAAATCACCTTAGTGGCGCAGCGGCTAGGGTTGCACTTTAAAGCGACGGTTGCGCAAGAGCTCCCGCGTTCGATCCCGGGTCTGGCCAAAAAGCATGTTAAGCCATTGGTCTGGCGCCTGATTCTTTCGATTTGGTCACTGGTGTCTTATCTAAATAAGTGGGAAATTGAATAGCTGGCTTCCCATCAGGTGATCGGCACTGTGCTGTGTCTCGCTGCGTAAGTGAGGGTACTGGAGGCCAAATCCGGAGGAAAGGGGCGTTTATAGGTTGGCAGCGCATTTGTGACTCCACTAGAGTTGCGGGTGTCTTTGGGCGGCGGCAATCGCTTACCATCAGGCGACCCGTCTGCTCGGCTGCCACCTGTCACATAAAAAAAGAAAACCTACCTAAAACAAAATTCAAGAAAATTTATGAAAAATGTATATATGTATGTATAATGTAATATTAAATTAAATAAATTTATACATATAAATGTATATACTAAATACAACCTGCCCGGCTTCTGTATTCCCAGAGAGCTACAATTTGGGTGTCTTTAAGTCGAGAGGGAATAGGCTTCTTCTGGCTAAGCACGCTACATCTTAGACCTTATTGTCACTTTCCATCAGGTGAAATGAGGTCAAGTGCAAACCCATTTAATATATAAAAAAAAAATACTAATATAAATGTTCGATATATGTACGGTTTTTTTTCAATCGACTAATATAAATGTAAAAGTGTGTCTGTTTGTCCGTCTTTCACGGCAACACGATTGACGTGATTTTTTAAATGAATGAATTGAAGGGATGGAGAGTGACGTAGGCTACTTTTTCGCGGTTAGTATCGCTATTACAGAAAGATAAAGCGTATTATTGTTTCAGATATAGCTGCATACTCCACGAGACCACTCATCTGAACTTCAAGCGGCGCCGCCTGCCGCTGCTCTGTCGGTACTGCGACTGGTACATCTCTGCGGCGCCAAAACGTAAGAATTAATATATAACTGGTTGTTAAAGTCATATGTATTTCTCAATAAAAACCGGCCAAGTGCGAGTCGGACTCGCACTTGGCCCATGAAGGGTTCCGTAGCAGTAAGTAAGATATATGGAAGGTTATTTGGTTTACGGTTTATAAAGTATTAAAAAAACTACTCACTATATCTAGTTCAAACCAATTTTCGTTGTTAGTTTTCATGATTATGTACATCATATATGTTTTTTAGTTTTATAATTAATTTATTATAGAAGTTAGAGGGGGGGGCACAATTTACCACTTTGGGAGCGTCTCTTGCGCAAAGTATTGTGTTTAGAAAAAAATATGTTAAAAACCTCAACATCATTTTTAAAGACCTATCCATAGATACCCCACACGTATAGGTTTGATGAAAAAAAAAATTTTTGAGTTTCAGTTTTAAGTATGGAGACCCCCCCCTCAATTTTTTTATTTTTTCAAATTTTTGTGTAAAAATCGTAATGCCGTTAACAAAATACATCTATTTACCAAGTTTCAATACTATAGTTCTTATAGTTTCGGAGAAAAGTGGCTGTACCATACGGACGGACGGACATACATGACGAATTTATAAGGATTCCGTTTTTTGCCATTTGGCTACGGAACCCTAATAAAAATACGCTTCTTAATAAGAACTCGTTATCCACAGTACTAGCCGCGCACGTGGAACGCCACCACTCCGACCGGGTGTCCAAACCCGTGACTGTCAGCAAGTGTGGAAGCTGCGGCCTCGGCTACGTGCGCCTCCGGAGGCACCTCGCCAACTACCACCAGAAGATACTCTGCACTTATATCAAGTAAGTTTTATCAGCTCTTGAGGAAACCAGGTCAAACAGCTCCTGGAGTCTGGGATACCATGGTCCAAGTATACCCCGGGCTCCAAAGCGACGGGTTTGTGCGCAACCGAGAATGATGAGGACCAGGATAACAGCGTCTTGTAGGAAGTATAATAAGAGACAGCAACATTCGGCATGGACAAATGTTTAAGTTTACCTCACCCAACTGCAGCAAAGTACCAGGACAGCAGCAATCCGGTGGAGTTTTCATGGCGAAAATTAACAGGCACCACACGGATCGGTTTTACAATCGATACGGTATTTGACTATTTTATAATTTGTACTTTAACAATATTTATTACATATAAAATTTGTAAAAAAAATCTTATGAATTGCATAATGCGCTAATCGGTATTTTTGCTGATAGGGATTTATTTATTGTTATAAGGACACATTACAGATAACAGTTAAATAAAAACAAAACATTAGAACAAGTAGCTTAAAACTGAACTATTACCTAAAAGCATGCATCCCTGACATGGGTAGGTAAGTTATTAACTTACAATAAATTAAATTAAAAAGTAAAAATCGCGTTACACATTAGTGCCCTAGGGCTTAGGGCTAAACTTATCTAAAACTTATCACTAACAGTCATTGTGGGCCCTAAGAGCCCTCTTGAAAGCAAATTTATTAGGGTTAAAAATATCAATATCATGACTTTGAGATTGACACAAACAATGGTAATAAATCAGTAATCGGTATGGCCACCATCTTACCATCAAATCACGATTATAGTCTCGTGCAAAAATATGTCCGCATAGATTGCATTAGGGACCAAGAACAGTTAAGCGAGTGTTGTTATTTTTCAGATGAATAAGATGCATTTTATTTCATTATTTGTGATTTATTGCTTGTGTAGGTACGACTAAGAATATTTATATATTTTATTCCATATCCAGGAGCCCAATTCTCGTGCTCGTGATATTTATTTTCATACGACATAGGTATATCACTAAAACATTTTTTTTTTGGGTTCCGTAGCCAAATGGCAAAAAACGGAACCCTTATAGATTCATCATGTCTGTCCGTCTGTCCGTCCGTCCGTCCGTCCGTCCGTCCGTCCGTATGTCACTTTTCCACCACTTTTCTCCGAAACTATAAGAACTAATACTATTGAAAAATGGTAAATAAATGTATTACGATTTGATTTGAAAAAAATAAAAAAAAACGGGGCGTCTCCATAATTGAAACTGAAACTCAAAAATTTAAACTCAATACTTTGCGCAAGAGACGCTCCCAAAGTGGAAAATTATGTGTGTGTGTGTTTCCCTAACTTCTATAATAAATGAATTATAAAACTAAAAGAAATATATGATGTACATAATCATGAAAACTAACAACGAAAATTGGTTTGAACTAGATATAGTGAGTAGTTTTTTTTAATACGTTATAAACCTTAAACCGCAATTTACCTTCCATATATCTTACTTAGAATAGGCATTCTTACATAGGTATAGTAGAATAGGCCACCCTCACTCTTACCGAGGTGTCGTAAAAGGCGACTAAGGTAAAGCTGCTGGCATGATCATCAGCACACAGAGAAGGAAAACTCTAAATTTATATCAAAACCCTCGCCAACCCGTCTGCCAAGCGTGGTGAGTATGGCAAATACCCCTAATCATGTGATTGAGGGAGGCCCGTGCCCCAGCAGTGGGGACTTAAATGGGCTGATGATGATGATGATGTTATCTTACTTGCTGCAACGGAACCCTTCATGGGCGAGTCTGACTCGCTTTTGGCCGGTTTTTTTAATATATTTGTCACCGGAAATTTTCAAAATGTCACAAGCACGAGAATTGTGCTTTTGATCTTTAAAAATATCGGTTAGGCTTCACAAGGAGCATATCACTTTTAATGTCCAAATAGAACTGTCCTATTCACCTTCAAATTTATTTATTTATTTATTTATTGTTATAAGGACACATTACAGATAACAGTTAAATAAAAACAAAACATTAGAACAAGTAGCTTAAAACTGAACTATTACCTAAAAGCATGCATCCCTGACATGGGTAGGTAAGTTATTAACTTACAATAAAATAAAATAAAAAGTAAAAATCGCGTTACACATTAGTGCCCTAGGGCTTAGGGCTAAACTTATCTAAAACTTATCACTAACAGTCATTGTGGGCCCTAAGAGCCCTCTTGAAAGCAATTTATTGGGTTAAAAAATATCAATATCATGACTTTTGAGATATATCGTTGTATTGGCGACCACATCCGAACTATGGGATTATAAAACGACCGTATTATTTCGGTATACCTGGAGCGAAAATAACTTATGATTACGTGTTTCTATTATAAGTGTTAAACTTCAACGCTGATTAGGAGTGTTGGAGAATCTATAATTGAATTGACAATTTTGTGCAAATATATAAGTTCCGCTTGCTTGCGTCTAGCTTCCAAATATCGAATGGACTATAGTACTTATTCGGCGATCAGATGCGGCGGCATATTCGACACGTACTCGGAACTGGGCGAGCACCGCGCGGCGTTGCACGCGCGTGCGCCCGCGCACGACGCGAGCTGGACCGACCGTCTATCCCGCGTGTGCGAGCTGTGTTACTGCTTCCTGAAGGGTCGGATGAACATCAGCTACCATTATTATGGCGAGGAGAGTCAGGTGAGTTGTGTGTTATAAAAAACAATGGCGATCCACCACCATAACTACCATAACAGACTGACCGGATGGCGCAATGGACAACATTTCAAAATTGCTAAGCTCTGAAACAAAAAATACCATTTCTTTATTTACTTTTCCGCTGCGCAAATATATATTTATTAATTTTTTATATTGGTTATTTACTGAGAAAAAAATTAAAAACAAAAAAAACGTAAGATGACGTCATCGGACGGCAGAATGTAAAATATTTCTTTGCTTAGCACATTATAGTTTTAAATTTACGTAATGCCAAACTCATGACATGTAACTGTCAAAAAAAAAGACAACTTGTCAACGTTGAATGTATGAATGACGTTGACAATGTTGACACTAGTATTATTTACCTTTGACAGTAGTACCTTTTTTTTTATTAAAACAATGATAAGCAAAGGAATATCGCTGTATTCAGCCGTCCGATGACGTCATTTGGCGCTTACGTCTATTTAGAATAAAAAGAATTTCAATAATTATTTTATGCATGAAAATGGACAAATTTTGAAAAAAGAAAAAATATGGGTCTGTTC
>JADPWL010003270.1:0-40001 GCA_019059595.1 Marasmia exigua
TATTGCACATGCTCATTTGTAGCATGCTTAATACACTTGACATTGGCGGAGTCACACGCGCGGCCGTAACCGTGCGCGGGATAACACCATAAAAAAAAAAAAAAAAAAAAAAGTAGCATGCTTAAAAACCATGCCAAATGTGAGCATGCTTAATTTGCTATGAATAGGCATGCTATTAGCATGCTTATAAATAAGCAAACCTGCTTACGCGTGCAAAAGCACTCCCCTACACTCCCCCTTCCACCCGCAATACAGGTAGCATGCTAAAAAATCGACTGGTGTGCGATTTTTGAGCATGCTCAAAATTAGCATGCATATTCGTAGCACGTCCGTCCTCACATGCTACAAGTAGCATTTACTCAAAAGTAGCATGCTTGTAGCATGCTTAGCGTAAGCATGAAAATAAGAATGTGTAACAGTACCTTTAAGGATGTTACCAGACTAATCGATCGATGGTAAAATGGTTTAGTGAATATTGATCGATACATTGTACAGGACGCGGCACGTAAGTATAGCGCTCGGCGTAAGCAGTGCACTTGTAAAATAGCTCGCTACTAAAATTGATTGCTGCGTAAGGTCACCGCTAAACTTATTTGTCCCGGCCTTATACCAGACGAATGAGACCTATCGATCAACTTCAACCGATGGAATTAATCGATTAGAGCTCAATTCTCGTGCACTCGACGTAGAAATCGAATGAAAGATTTCCATACATTCGTCCATACAAATGTTGAATTCGATATCTATGGTTACGTCCCGAGAATGGATAATACGATAAAAAATCATTTTCCCAAATTAAATATACTATTTCTATATTAGACTCATAGAAATTTAAGAAAAATAATTTCTGTATTTTTAAACATATATTTATACAGCAAAAAAAAAATGTAAAAATCCTCTTATGACGTCATCACTCGGCATGACAAATAACGCCTTTGCTCACGTTGTTTAAGAAAAAAGTCGCCTAAACTTTTTTTATTGTACATTATAGCACCGACATCACAATAAGTTGAGGCTCAGGACTACGTCACTTCCGGCGTATTAAATAATATTTTTAAAAAATATACTTCAATAAAAGCACACCTTTAATGATAAAATAAAAGTAAAAAAACTAAAACCCAACTACGACAAAAAACGTCGCTGAAAAAGTATAAAACAAGCCTTCGTTGTCAATTTATGCAATATTCACTATGTAGAGATAAAATTTCATGTTTGGAAATCCGCAGTCACACGTTGTCAAAGGGTAGTATATTTAACGTGTGACTACGCCTTTCCAAACATGAAATTTTATCTCTACATAGTGAATATTGCATAAATTGACAACGAAGGCTTGTTTTATACTTTTTCAGCGACGTTTTTTTGTCGTAGTTGGGTTTTAGTTTTTTTACTTTTATTTTATTTGTACTATTTTGGTGTCCAAGTGCTAGTAATATATATATATTCAAAATGTACAAGTCAAGCGCTTTCAAATGATACCAAACACGGCATATTTATCATAACTTTATTTTTTTACTCTGTATGTTTTGTCCGCTAGAGGGCGCCACATTAGATTTTGTGAAACTTCATATAGCCTATAACCAGCGGACGATCAAGACGCTTATAATGATATGTCATTTGTCGAATTCTGATAAGTAGTTAAGAAGTTACGTGGAAACAGATGAACATACATACATACATACATACATACATACATACATAGCCTGTCAAAATCATAACCCTCCTTTTGCTTTGCCGTAGTCGGGTAAAAACTAAAAATTATGGGTCATCTTTTTTTCTTTCTTTATTATAAAAGCGTACATATAAAAATGGTAATATATATTTTTTTGTCGTATTGTCCATTGGGTTCTACCTAATTCGAACTGTATCCGTCGATCAAGTAAAGCTACCAGAACAGTCGAATAACTTCGATCGACGTTGATCGATGCCCTCGACTATTCAATTCAATTCAAATTTCTTTATTCAGACAACATAGTCAACGGGTTAGTAAAAAGTCGCTTATAAACATAGGGTTAGTGAGCATAATAAATAATAACAAAGATTACTTGGTCATGTACCTAAGAGGCACTCCGTATACATGTGATCCAGAGGGAGTGCTAATTTTGACCTCGGTCTATCGAGCGATTCGTCTGGTAACATCCTTATAGAGAGAGTTGTACTGAAAATATGTACTACATTTTCAGTACAACGCTCTCTATAATGATAGAGATATGCAAAAAAAATATTAATTCCAATTTACGCGCCATAATATTTATTGCACTATATGGTTTTCGAAGTAAATTATTCTAAAATAGGGCAGTTGACATCTTTGGAATATTTTAGGCGATTTTTCTCCAAAATTCAAAAGAAGTGTTTTACTCTAGTGTGACCAAGGACGATCTGGCGTGATATAGTAAATGAAATTGCCATTTGAATATGATACTTAAGAACTGATCGGATTTAAATGATAGACTGAATTAACTTTTTCCCCACTCCCAAATAAATGCTAATTAATTCTCAAAGAGCGATTCCAATGGACAACATTTCAAAATTGCTAAGCTCTGAAACAAAAAATACCAATTCTTTGTTTCCTTTTCCGCTGCTCGAATATATATTTATTGATTTTTTATATTGCTTATTTACTGAGAAAAAAATTAAAAACTAAAAAACGTAAGATGACGTCATCGGACGGCAGAATGTAAAATATTTCTTTGCTTAGCACATTATAGTTTTAAATTTACGAAATGCCAAACCCATGACATGTAACTGTCAAAAAAAAGACAACTTGTCAACGTTGAATGTATGAATGACGTTGACAATGTTGACACTAGTATTATTTACCTTTGACAGTAGTACTTTTTTTTATTAAAACAATGATAAGCAAAGGAATATCGCTGTATTCAGCCGTCCGATGACGTCATTTGGCGCTTACGTCTATTTAGAATAAAAAAGAGTTTCAATAATTATTTTATGCATGAAAATGGACAAATTTTGAAAAAAGAAAAAATATGGGTCTGTTCATTTTATGTCTATTTTCATATAAAAAAACAATATGGACATGTTAAAAATATGAAATGTTGTCCATTCTTGCAACCCGCCGACGGTCGAGAAATGCGGTCATGCCGCAAACTCCATCTTAGCTTCCCTCCTCATTCCTCAGAATCCTATTCACAATCCTTTACTGTTCAATCCATTCGTCTCTGGAACTCCTTACCCCTTCCAATCAGGAGATCACAATCCCTTCCTATATTCAAGTCCCGTGTCAAAACTCACTTCATATCTCTATAAATAGGTACACTGTTTTTTCCTTGTCTCTTCTTCCTTTTTTATGTGGTCTGCTCTCTGGTCATTTATATCTATCTATAAGAAATATTTTTATTGATTTTTTGTTATAAATTATCTATGTATATATGATTATTGGGTATGTATGTATTGTTTATTATTATTTATGTAATGTAATAATATTAATATATAAAATAATGTATATATTTCTGCCATTCTCAATTTCATTTGTTAAACTACTTTGCACTGCCTTCCCTTATTATTACGAATACGATATTTCTTTCCTCTACCCAAAGGTTGTCTGGAAGAAATCGCTACAAGCGATAAGACCGCCTTATTGTACTGTCTGTTGCTGTTGTATCATGCTTGTATTTTATTTTTGTGCAATAAAGAATATCTATCTATCTATCTATGCTATTACATACGTGTGAAAGATACTGTCCTGCTTTTGGGGACAGTTGTAACATTGTGAAGGGTATTTTTTTGGGGACATTTATGTAAATTTTTTGGTAACTTTTACCCTTCTTATAAATAACTCTATATACTCTTACGGTGCCGAGACGTGGACACTCACGGCTGGACTAGTCCACCGGTTCAAAGTCGCTCAAAGAGCTATGGAAAGGGCTATGCTCGGAGTATCTCTGAAGGACCGCATCAGAAATGATGTAATCCGACAGAGAACCAGAGTCACCGACATAGCCCACCGAATTAGAAAACTGAAGTGGCAGTGGGCTGGTCATATTAGCCGCAGAACTGACAGCCGTTGGAGCCGTAAAGTCCTTGAGTGGAGACCGCGACTCGGTAAGCGTAGTGTAGGACGCCCTGCGACAAGATGGGATGATGACATTCGAAGGCTGGCTGGTGTGGGCTGGATGAGAGTGGCCGAAAATCGGGAGCAGTGGCGTGCATTAGGGGAGACCTATGTCCAGCAGTGGACGAGTGTGGGTTACCGATGATGAAATAATTCTATATGCATTAAAGCGTAAAGGGGTTTGTAACACTTGACTCACTTTTTATCCGCCATTTTGTTTTATAAGTAATTAATATTATTTGTGGACTTTTACTTATGTCAATTTCTTGTTAACTTTTTCCCCAATTATAAATAAATGCTATTTCTTGGGAAAGGCACTTTTGTATTCAACTCTATATGCATTAAAAGGAGTAAAGGGGTTTAGACCACTTGGCGCGCTTTCTGTCCGCCATTTTGTTTTAGGTATAGTTATTTTGTACTTGATAATTTGAAAACAATTGAGATGGTATTTCATCATCATCATCTGCCCATTTAAGTCCCCACTGCTGGGGCACGGGCCTCCCTCCATCACATGAGGGGTAATTGCCATACTCACCACGCTTGGCAGACGGGTTGGCGAGGGTTTTGATATAAATGCAGAGTTTTCCTTCTCTGGGTGCTGATGATCATGCCAGCAGCTTTACCTTAGTCGCCTTTTACGACACCTCGGTAAGAGTGAGGGTGGCCTATTCTACTCTGCCGGGGACCACACGGCCAACGGCCGGAGATGGTATTTATTTATTTTAAAAAGTATATTGTTTTTATAAATCTTATTTCCATGATATTCATTTCAGCATCTCTAACCTTTGTAAAAAAATCACGAGTAATTTAACGGATACGGAATTTTCTATTCCTTCGGATATCCGCGGATATGGACACGGAAATCACATCACTATTGCATAGATTTACATTCCAATCCATTCTTTGATCTTCTTTTTAACTAGTTCAATTACAACTGGAATTTCCTTATTGTCGTTGTCTTTATAATAAAGATCGGCGCAATGAGAAGCGTTAGCGATGACCCTGGCGGGAGCGTCCGCGGACAGGTCCTGCACGATGCCCAGCTTGTGCCACGGGTCCATGTCGCCGTTCACGAAGAATACTTTACTCACCTTGAGCTTCAAACCTTGGTACATTTCGTTGGATTGCTCTCACGCCATCATCCACTCTTTTCCCATCGAATTCGGGACCAAATATAGATTTACAGATGTCGAAATGGAAATTTAATGATATATTTATACTGAGATAATGATTTGGTGAATTTGTTTTGAAGTAACCAAATTCTGTACACTTTTGATAATACCATGACTTAATGATCGGGTCATTCGATTCACGCATCTCTTGAGTGGCCTTTTTGAAATCGTAATTGATACAATCCGTTCCAACATTGGTAACATCACTAGTAAATATGGATTTGACATTTCCTGGACATGTGTCTTCTTCTATCCTTTTTGGATTACCATTTTGAACTAATCCAGCTTGATGAACCATTAACTGATAAAAAAATAGATGCACATTATTAGGTTCGCTCATGTCGACATTATCACAGATGTTTAAGTCTCTTTTGAACTGCTCCCTACCTTCAGGAGTTTGCAGTTGATGAATGTACTTTTTATTTCTATTAACAAAATACTCTGAACATTTCGGATTAAACTTTTGGTAAACTTCGCCGATGACGTCGAAATATTCAGAGAAGTCAGCTTTTGCCAAAACCGGCGCACTGCTCGCCAGCGCCGCGTCCACTAGCCCAGGGTACAGGTATCGCGCCCAGGCCGCCAGGTTGCCTGAGTACGAACCACCAATAACCACCACCTTCGCTTTTTTAAATTGCTCCCGTGATTTTAATTGAGTAATAAAATATTTGAGATCGGCAAGAGCTTGCTTTGAAGACAAGTACATTAAATTTTTCGTGCTCAAATCCTTGAATGGAACACTCTCACCATAAAATCTATGTTCTGTCGCAAACATAGCGCCTTTTGTTTCTTCTGCTAAATTTCGAATTACAGGTATCGAAAATACCCCTTTCGCAATTGATGATTCGCCTCCAATGAATATTATGATTGGGCCTCCTGGCCGCCAGAAGTTCAGCGTTTCAAAGTACCTCATCGGCCAAGTCCTGGTATCATTGGCGTGGAAGTGGTCCAGCGGCTGCTTGATCCACTGCTCCGTGATATTTTCAGCAAAATCAGGAACTGACAATTTCAGTACCCAATCGTGGTTATAGTGCCTCATAATCCCAAAACAATTGCCAAATGGATTTATAAAGAAATAAAGCAATAAAAATATTTTTGAGCAAGCCATGTTGGAATGGAGCACCCAACTTTTTAACTATGTAGTTCAAAATTAAATGCCCGATACTAATTTAGCATGAAACATTACCATGATTATATAGGTTGACTTTTTATCAGCGTTCAATGTTAACATGGTGTCCTAATTAATAGCTTTTTATTTGGGACCAATAGTCAAATCTAGATAAAAAGAATTTCTGGTCTATGGTGTGTTTTCTATATATAATAAGTATGTATTTACAAAAGATAAGCATTAAATGTATATATTTGTAATTCCCCTGTGGGTTCTGATATCCGTAACACAGGTGCTTGAGCTACCTATCTCGGAGTCAGATCAATGTATGTGATGTTGTGAAATATTTATATTTATAGTACATCTTTGATGGATGACCCGTTTGGAACAGTGGTAGTGAACGCTGCCTTTGGTCCAAGGGTTCGATCCCCGCACAGTACAAACATTTGTATGCATGAACATGTCTGTTTGTATTGGTCTGGGTGTTCCTATGTATTATAAGTATGTATTTACAAAAGAAAAATATTATATATATTTGTAATTCCGCTGTTGGTTCTGATATCCGTAACACAGGTGCTTGAGCTACCTATCTCGGAGTCAGATCAATGTATGTGATGTTGTGAAATATTTATTATATTATTTATTTATCTTTAGCTTATAACTGAAAAACTTGATAAGTTACAAGGGATGTTTTCGATGTTTTTATGTGATCTGTCCATTTTTATGGTTTCATTCATGGCCGCTATTTAAAAAAAAAAACAAAATGGTGGATAAATAAGTGAGTAAAGCTGTAACTGTAGTCATAGCGACTGTAATCATAAGGAACTTCAATGACATTGACAGGGGACTTTTCCTATGGAAAATCGTTAAAAACACTGACACTTTTAAAAGCAACAGCTTCTATACCGGTCAAAATATTTTAAGCTGCTTGTATCTTTAAACACTTGACTTTGGCGGAATCATTGCGTCGCTGAACGTGTGATTGAGTCCACAAAGAAAATAAAAAAGGAAACAGCATTTTAATCCGACTTTTGCCGAGTGCCAAATAAGTTTAGGGCGACTATACATAGAAAAAATGCCAAACCCCTTTGGCCGGCGATAAAACAGTCAACCTGTATAGATAGGTATTTCAAGTTATTTCGTGCATTTTGATAATTTTTTCGTCATATAAGTGCCAATAAAATTAACTGATACTTTTTATTGTGAATGCGGAATAGTTTTGAAACAAATACATACCATGGCAAATATTTTCTAAATAATTTTAGACAGTGACACATTTTACTCGTCACTTTAGACGACGAATTGCTTACTTATATTACTTTACTCGGATATGTGGTCCCCGTGGCCGTCTGGTCCCCGTGGCCGTCTGGTCCCCGGCAGAGTAGAATAGGCCACCCTCACTCTTACCGAGGTGTCGTAAAAGGTGACTAAGGTAAAGTTGCTTGCATGATCATCAGCACCCAGAGAAGGAAAACTCTGCATTTATATCAAAACCCTCGCCAACCCGTCTGCCAAGCGTGGTGAGTATGGCAATTACCGCTCATGTGACTGAGGGAGGAGTGGGGACTTAAATGGGCTGATGATGATGATGATGATGACTCGGATATGGCGAAACAGGCCTTCAATGTAACAAAGACAATTAAATTTATATTGATTTTAGTAGCAATAACGCCCTGTTGGTCTACCGATCTCTCTGATTTCGCGGATGTTCATAGGAGGCGTTGATTACTTTCCATCAGCTGACTTGCTCGTTTGTCCGCCTCTAGCATAAAAAAATCGTTTGAGTACCGGGCCGTGATCTCTGGGTCCTGGGTTCGATTCCCGGGTCGAGCAAAGGTATGTTTCGAATTTTTCGAACATGGCTCGGGTTTATAATCACCAATCCGCATTAAGACGACGGGTAGCCCTAACTAGCGACACCATTCGTTTTTAATTGTTAGCTACTAAATCGGATCTATTTTAAACAATTTCGGTTATACTATTTATTATTTAACCATGCACAAATGTAGGGTACGTTTTTGTACGCGAAAAATTGATTACCGCCAAAAGCGGCCACTTTTAGCGTGAATCAATTTTTCGCGTACAAATGTTGGGTCCACATTTGTGCATGGTTATTTAATAAATAAGTGTTTGCCGAGAGGTTGTAACCCCGAAATTGTTATAAATAGATCCGGTTTAGTAGCTAACAATTAAAATTGATTGGCGTCGCTAGTGTGCCCTACCCGTCACCTTAAGCGGCGGATTGGTGATGGCCTAACCTCATCATAGTAGCGATAACTTGATTTCTATGATGGAGGCCTTTGCCCTGCAGTGGGACAGTTTATAGGCTGATACTTTACTTTATTAGCAATAACTGCAAAACCTGGTACTTTCTTAGGTTTCCACATACGTAAGTAAACTTACCTATTTGTCGTATATTTTAATGTGATCTATAGATTTTTGAGAGTATTCTTCACAGATCATATAAATTATCATTGTATCATGGCGGCTGTATAAAAAAAACAAAATGGCGGATAAATAAACTAAAGTTATAATAAGTTTTCTTTTGAGCTATAATAAATTCAAATTCAAATAGGTGAATCAAGCTTCATCATCATCATCTTAGCGTTTTGTCCCGGTTGCGCCCCAAGCTGTCGCTTCGGAGCCCGGGGTCCGCTTTCCTACTTCTACTCCTCCACTTCGCGCGGTCTTGTGCATCCGTAGTGGTCAGTTTATTAGCACGCATGTCATCCCTTACGATGTCAAGCCACACCTTTTTAGGTCTACCCCTTCTGCCGGGACCCGGCGGTGGTGCCATGGCCAGACATTTGTTTCCCACGTAGCTGTCCGGTTTCCGCAGGACATGACCTGTACCAACGTAGGCGACTCTCCAGTAGTTTGTCTGCTATGTCACGGACATGAAGGCTCCCACGTATGCGTGAGGTGAGTCAAGCTCCATAGACTAAAAATCCAAACCCCTTTATCTATGGAACAATAAATTGATTGAATGGTGTCAACTACCCTATTATGTTGTAGTTAGAGTTATGAATTTA
Source organism: Marasmia exigua (assembly GCA_019059595.1). NCBI lineage: Eukaryota > Metazoa > Arthropoda > Insecta > Lepidoptera > Crambidae > Marasmia > Marasmia exigua. Next base: position 9,382 of record JADPWL010003270.1, read on the forward strand.
AATAAAAGAGAATGCTGATGATTTGTATATGTTGTAGGTAATTTGTATGTTACCAAAGTAAACATGTAGGACAGTAGCTCATTTTGAATGACTAATTTTCTTTTCCCTATGAACTTATTAAGTAATATCTTTTACCGGTTCGTCTACCCATCAATGGGCGAGGCCAGAATTTTACGGGTAGGGGGAAACTCGCCCTATTACGGGACGGGAAAATTCTATTTTTTTTATGTGATAGGTGGCAGACGAGCAGACGGGTCGCCTGATGGTAAACGATTGCCGCCACTCATAGACACTCGCGGCACCAGTAGAGTCACAAGTGCGCTGCCAACCTTTAAACCCCCCTTTCCCCACGATTGGGCCTCCGGTACCCTCACTCACGCAGCGAAACACAGCACAGTGCTGCTTCACGCCGGATTTCTGTGAGGCCGTGGTATCACTCCGGTCGAGCCGGCTCATTCATACCGAAGCGTGGCTCTTCCACGGTCAAAAAATTCTGGGACGAGTTTTAATTTTTGGGCGAGTAACTAACCCGAATTTGAGAAACAATTTAAATATATGCCATTTTAAGATACTTATTTGAATATATAATTTTTTGTTCTATTATTAAAATAATTCGTTATATTTTTTAAAGTTTTTTATGTGAACGCCTCGAAGTGAGACGGAAACTGTAAATGATTACAACGAATTATTTCGTCATCTGGACGCGCTTTTTTTGGGTAGTCGTATTAAATCTAGTCGAATATAATTTAATTGAAATGAAATCTTGGAATAGTCTGGCTGTATAGACAGTATGACTTTTCTTTGGCCTATTAAAAACGATAAGATATTAGCTGTAAAGGAATTGGTGTAGTTTTGAATAAAAATGTTATGCTATCCCAAGACCTTGATTGCTGTGTGTCTGACGACCGATGTGTCGATTGCATATCCTTTATTATTATGAATGTATTTTTACTAAACCATTAAAATGTGCAATATTTTTCTTATATCTTATATTTTTATTTGATTTTTTACTTGAAACGGTTTAGTTGTAAAGTGGGCTACTATCCTATAAGTTTACTATGTCGCATTAGAGGCCAAATTCAAGTATCCAAAACGAACCGTCTTTCGGTTTCGAGTAACATTTGACTGATTTTTGTCGTAATACAAGGTTTCAATAGAAAACTCCAGTCCAGAAATAATAGATTTATTTTATTAGTAAGGTCGATTACAGTCTGAAATCTAGATGAGGCTAACTTATTATTTGTTTATATACTATATCTATCTGTGACTACCATTTATAAAGTGGTAAATCCTATAGACAGCGGCGACGCTAATAAGTAATCCGAAAACACGAAACGCTTGCGTGATGTAATCGACACGTAGCGCCATCTATTGATATAAATTGGAACTAATGTTCCGAAACGAAGTGAGGGCGGGCCGCTAATTATTTATATTTTTCTAGGGACTGGATCATTTTTATTTCATCGTAAGTTAGTCTTGTAGTTAGCATTATAATGCCTATTAGTCAATGGGCATTATTTCCTCACATGATTGGACTTTTCTATTGAAACAGTATTTAGTGCCATTGGGTGATTTTTGTATTTTTATATATTTTATTTACAAATATAATGAATTCGATGTTGAATAGATATTGTAATATAACGTACAGACAGCCACATATCCGATTACTATAATCTGTAATGCTGCGCAGCGTTCACTTAAAGCGACGGGTAGGGCACACTAGCGACGCCAATCGATTTTAATTTTTAGCTACTTAACCGGATCTATTTTAAACAATTTCGAATTCGAACCATGCACAAATGTTGGGTCCAACGCGTACGCGAAAAATTGATTCACGCTTAAAGTGGCCGCTTTTGGCGGTAATCAATTTTTCTCGTACAAAAACGGACCCAACATTTGTGCATAGTTATTTAATAAATAGTAATAAGTGTTTGCCGGGAGGTTGTAGCCCAGAGATAGTTTAAAATAGATCCGGTTTAGTAGCTAACAATTAAAAATGAATGGTGTCACTACTTAGGGCTACCCGTCGCCTGAACGTTTAAGTCTGAGCGCTATTTTTGTTTTGTGGCGGCTACACAGAAAAACGCCGGCGAATCCGTTGCGCATCCGCGGCTTGAGCGCTGCGCAGCCGCAACGTGTTCGCTGAGTCGTCGCTCGTAATCCGCCAGTGTGGCAACTCCCTTACCAAGCAAGCCAAACCTTTTTGGGTTTATCCACTGGGACCCGTCGGTGGAGGACGCCCTGTTGGTCTAATGGTTTAGGTCATCGTCAGCCCATTTAAGTCCCCACTGCTGGGGCACGGGCCTCCCTCAATCACATGAGGGGTAATTGCCATACTCACCACGCTTGGCAGACGGGTTGGCGAGGGTTTAGATATAAATGCAGAGTTTTCCTTCTCTGGGTGCTGATGATCATGCAGCAGCTTTACCTTAGTCGCCTTTTACGACACCTCGGTAAGAGTGAGGGTGGCCTATTCTACTCTGCCGGGGACCACACGGCATGGTTTAGGTACCGGGCCATGATCTCGGGGTCCTGGGTACGAGCAAAAAGTATGTTACGTGTTCTTCGAACATAGCTCGGGTTTGTGATCACCAATCCGCATTTAGCAAGCGTGGTGATTAAGCCTATTCCTATCATAGTAGCGATGACTTGATTTCCATGATGGAGGCCTTTGCCCTGCAGTGGGATAGTTTATAGGCTGATACTTTACTTTACCCGGCGGTGGTGGAATGGCCAGACATTTGTTACCCAATCACATTATTGAATTTTCATCATCTAGTCGTATGTGTTCATGAATAATAACTTTTTTGTGCCAAAAATGAGCATTCATCTCATTACCATAGAAGAGTGGGTATTTCCCATCATTGTAATTAGGTATATAATATACTGTTGAGACACGTGGCCGCTTACAATGATCCGCTTAAGAAAGCACAGTCACCCAGAGAGCAATGGAAAGGACTATGCTCGGAGGCTCCTTGCGTGATCGTATCAGAAATGATGAGATCTGCAAGAGAACCAAGGTCAAAGACATAGCCCACAGAATTGCATGCCTCAAGTGGCAATGGGCAGGGCACATAGCGAGGAGAACAGACGGCTGGTGGAGCAGAAAGGTCCTCGAGTGGAGGCCGCGAAGCCGTGGCAGGCCCCCCACAAGGTGGACCGACGATCTGGTGAAGATCGCGGGAATCCATTGGATGCGGGCGGCACAGGACCGATCTGTGTGGAGAAGATTGGGGGAGGCCTATGTCCAGCAGTGGACGTCTATTGGATTAAATTATGATATTGTTGAGATAATCATTGACTGAAAATGTACCCAAGATTTAGTTGGTCTTGGTTCCCCTGTCTAAGGGTTGAGAAGGTCAGCTGTTTTTACCCGACTACGGCAAAGCAAAAGGAGGGTTATGATTTTGACAGGCTATGTATGTATGTATGTATGTATGTATGTATGTATGTATGTATGTTCATCTGTTTCCACGTAACTTCTTAACTACTTATCAGAATTCGACAAATGACATATCATTATAAGCGTCTTGATCGTCCGCTGGTTATAGGCTATATGAAGTTTCACAAAATCTAATGTGGCGCCCTCTAGCGGACAAAACATACAGAGTAAAAAAATAAAGTTATGATAAATATGCCGTGTTTGGTATCATTTGAAAGCGCTTGACTTGTACATTTTGAATATATATATATATTACTAGCACTTGGACACCAAAATGGTACAAATAAAATAAAAGTAAAAAAACTAAAACCCAACTACGACAAAAAACGTCGCTGAAAAAGTATAAAACAAGCCTTCGTTGTCAATTTATGCAATATTCACTATGTAGAGATAAAATTTCATGTTTGGAAAGGCGTAGTCACACGTTAAATATACTACCCTTTGACAACGTGTGACTGCGGATTTCCAAACATGAAATTTTATCTCTACATAGTGAATATTGCATAAATTGACAACGAAGGCTTGTTTTATACTTTTTCAGCGACGTTTTTTGTCGTAGTTGGGTTTTAGTTTTTTTATTAATCTAATTTAAATAAAAAATGTGGCGATATTTTATTTTTCATTCTTAAATCATTATTTTAATTTTTTTATTGTTGGAGATAATGTTTCTATACTTAGAAGAAATGGTCCTGAAAATATGTGGGGTTTTCTAAATTTTTTTCAGCAACCAATTTTACTTTGAATAAAGGATGTTATTATCGTGTCATAAAGAGCTCTTAAACGGGTCCAAATGTGATGTAATTTTAAGTCCAGAGGGCCTGCAACGGAACAGAAATCACGAATGAATTAATATGCCCGTCTCTTTTATATGCGCTGTGCGTCTCTTGTGTGGATGCGAAAGCTACTCCGCTCGTGACCACGGCTGCTGTAACGTAGCCGAAACGTCGGGCCAAATATGTGAGTACACAATGTTGTTTCACATAATAAAGATCGTGTTAATCCCCGTATTGATACATTATAGTTTCGATACGAAAATCTAAAAAACTAGCTATATTCTAGTTCTTCAGGTAAAGTTTCATGCAGGCCCTTTGTCTATGTATGTTATGTTACGTAATTATTTTAAGATTTTACACTTGTAATAATAAAATACACCAAAAACTTATGTTTTTCACCCTGTAATATTTAATGTATTAATATTTTTTTTCTTGTAAAGTGTTCGAGGTTTTACAATGTAGACTGAATGAAAAGCCATAAATATTAAATGTCTGAAAATGTTGTTAATAAAATGTTGTTTTTATGAAAGATAATATTTTTAGTTATATTTTTATGTTCGATATTTTAAATTGCTATAATTAATATCATAAATTATAATCGACGTAACTAGCGCCGTAAGTAGATTATTATTAATTGTGGCGATTCATCATCATCATCATCATCATCATCATCATCATCATCATCGGCCCATTTAAGTCCCCACTGCCGAGGCACGGGCCTCCCTCAATCACATGAGGGGTAATTGCCATACTCACCACGCTTGGCAGACGGGTTGGCGAGGGTTTTGATATAAATGCAGAGTTTTCCTTCTCTGGGTGCTGATGATCATGCCAGCAGCTTTACCTTAGTCGCCTTTTACGACACCTCGGTAAGAGTGAGGGTGGCCTATTCTACTCTGCCGGGGACCACACGGGTTATTGTGGCGATTATGAGATTATTTTTTAAAGTAACTAAGTCCCTAAACGGATATTTTGAGATTTACTTGTCTAATAATGTATTATGTTCGTACAAGTAACCATAATTATTATTATTGCCTAAAGAGTCCACTTTTAGCAATTATCAAGATTAATACAGGAAGAAATTTTTATATAAGTTGGGCTCAAAAAATTGTAAATCATTTCCTTAAAATATTTGTGTGGGATAGAATAAATAATACACCCAGGTTTCGGGAATAAAAGCTTCTATAATATATTCGTCTTTACTACGTCCTTCGCCTTTCCCAGTCGTCGGCCATGCGTCGTCTATCTCACTCTCGCACGTCATTCTATAATTCAAATATCGATCTCTTACACGTTCCTTGGCATACATCGACCGATCACCAATCCTACATTTGTGTTGCTCACTTTAAAAACAAATGTATTCTATTCGCCACAATCAATATAAATCACTTGGCGGGGTTTGTGTCGTCGCAGTATCAACTGAAATGAAATTCTTAAGGCGACGGGTAGCCTAACCAATCGATTCAAATTGTTAGCTACTAAACCGGAGCTATGTATTTTAAAATTTACGTCGCTAATGTGCCCTACCCGTCACCTTAAGTGAAAATTCTCGTGTTAGTGTTTTTAATCAACTCAAAATTGTTGTTAGATGACCTGTCATCCCTGGATTATAGCCGATACTATTTTGACTTAGCATCCATCTAGAATTTTCTGTTAGGTCAGTATTTTACTAAGGGGGCGATTTTGTTTCGTGTGTGCAATTCGTTTGAAAGAAAACCGCATTCGGTTTTTCAAATGGGTATTTTCACGCATTCAGATCCTCTCGCTAAAGCGGTTTTGCAAGTGCACACTAGCGACGCCAATGGATTTTAATTTATTGCTACTAAACCGTATCTATTTTAAACAATTTCGGGGTTAACAACATCTCGGGAAACACTTTTACTATTTATTAAATAACGATGCACAAATGCGGACCCAACATTTGTACAAGAAAAATTGATTCACGCTAAAAGTGGCCCCTTTTGGCGGTAATCCATAATTCGAGTACAAAAGCAGACCAAACAGTTAACTATAAGTACACTAGCGACACCAATTGTTTTAAAGGTTTAGCTATACTCCTTTCGCTTTCGCATGATATGGGTGACAGATGTCAAAATCTATACATTTTTCAAGTTTAGTCTCTTTCTAACGTGTGACTTACGTATAATTCTGTCCTGCTGTCACCGATATCATGATAAGCGAAAGGACTATAACAAACCAGATATATTTTAAATGATTTCGGGTCTCGAGTCTCTCGGCAAACACCTATTACTATTTATTTAATACTTATAGTTAACTGCTTGGTCTGCTTTTGCACTCGAATTTTGGATTACCGTCAATTTTTCGAGTACAAAAATGGGTATGTTTTGGTGCATGGTTTTTTAATGAATAGTAATAGGTGTTTGCCGAGTGACTGCAGCCCCTAAATTGTTTAAAATAGATCCGGTTTCATCGTCAGCCCATTTAAGTCCCCACTGCTGGGGCACGGGCCTCCCTCAATCACATGAGGGGTAATTGCCATACTCACCACGCTTGGCAGACGGGTTGGCGAGGGTTTTGATATAAATGCAGAGTTTTCCTTCTCTGGTTGCTGATGATCATGCCAGCAGCTTTACCTTAGTCGCCTTTTACGACACCTCGGTATGAGTGAGGGTGGCCTATTCTACTCTGCCGGGGACCACACGGCATCTGGATCTGGTTTACTAGCTAAAAATTAAAATGAAGTGGCGTCGTTAGTGTGCCTTAACGTCGGCAATATTTATGAAATAAATTTGAAATGATAATAGTAAGATTTTATGTACGTAATTTTAATACATTTTATTGATAAATAAATTATATTTTATATATCTACCTGTTTTATTGTTTAGAATCATGTTTTTCTTCCTCATATGATCTCGATGAAGCGAAGGTAGAGAATACACGGAACGATCTGAGGGTGTTAGCGCGAACTGGACGTTTTACACGCGCTGTGTGTCTCCTTTGGATGCTGTTCGGGACGACCGCGATCGCAAGTATTCAAAATGAAAAATAATAGAAAAAATATAATATATACGTAGCTACACGTATGCGATATATACCGTCGCGCGTACGTACGTAGCTATAGAATAGCGACTTTGAGCGGCGCCCGCGCTGTTAATAATACCGCTTGTGCGCAGGCAATTTTCGACCGTGTTCTCGAGATGTAAAGAATCAAAGTCGCGTGCATAGTGTTACGGGTCAAGAGTTCATCGACTCTTCCCGAATTCATCTGTATTTTGGAATAAAATAGACGTCTCGAGACACTTGTAGATTATTCTAGAGTGAGTAGCGGGCCCGACGGAGTAGTATAAAAGGAGCGCACACGCCGCTACACATACATTCAGTCGGACATTCAGTCATTCATTCAGTCGGACACAGTCAGACAGCGCTCTCAACAAGAGAACCACGACTCTCCGAAGCGACTCAGAAGCCGTACAGGTATATTACCGTTCGTTAACGGACCCCTTCGCGCTAAGCCCCCTGGTTTGGTAATATAGTACACGCCACCAAAGTAGTCCCTTGAAAAGCACGCTTCAGTCGCCATCAACATTCAAAGAGCTTTATGTCCATAAACACAAGCCCCCTTATTACAAATCGCGAACTAAGAATAGTCCTGGAACAAAATTCGTACCAGCTCCTTTTAACTTTGCGTGTTGGAACGGGATGACCATGAGCTTTAGTACGGTAATGACTTGAGATCGCGATTTTTAATAAGGTGGAAGGAATCTACAATTTCGTGGACTTTCGTGGAGCGGACTGTAGGTCTTAATCCCCCTTATATCAAAAAGCGATCTAAGAACAGACCCGGAACTAAACTCGTTCCAACCCTTTTAAAACATTGCCACCCTTATTTCAAAACGCAGTCTAAGAAAACTTCCGAAACTAAACTCGTGCCTGCCCCTTTTAACATTGCAGACGGCTTGAGCTTTAGTAACTTAAGACCGCGATTTATAATAAGGTGGTGCGTGTTTGAATGGGATGGCATGAGTTTTAGTACGGTAATAACTTAAGCTCGCGTTTTATAATAAATAAAGAAATAAATATTTCACAACATCACATACATTGATCTGACTCCGAGATAGGTAGCTCAAGCACCTGTGTTACGGATATCAGAATCAACAGTGGGATTACAAATATACCTATACATATATTACTTTTTTTTTGTAAATACATATAATATATAGATAACGCCAAGACCAAAACAAACAGATATGTTCATGCACACAAATGTTTGTACTGTGCGGGGATCGAACCCGCAACCCTTGCACCAGAGGCAGCGTTCACTACCACTGTTCCAAACGGGTCGTCAATCTTCAAACGGGTCGTCTACCTTATTGTAGTGCGTGTTTGAATGGGATGGCATGAGCTTTAGTACGGTAATAACTTAAGCTCGCGTTTTATAATAAGGTAGTGCATGTTTGAATGGGATGGCATGAGCTTTAGTACCGTAATAACTTAAGCTCGCGATTTATAATAAGGTGGTGCGTGTTTGAATGGGATGGCATGAGCTTTAGTACGGTAATAACTTAAGCTCGCGTTTTATAATAAGGTAGTGCATGTTTGAAAGGGATGGCATGAGCTTTAGTACCGTAATAACTTAAGCTCGTGATTTATAATAAGGTGGTGCGTGTTTGAATGGGATGGCATGAGCTTTAGTACGGTAATAACTTAAACTCGCGTTTTGAAATAAGGTGGTCTTATAACTTCTTTACGATTTTTTTTCGGATTTAAGAAAATAAAAAACTAAATAGTTTTGAACTAGATATATATCATTTACTTAATAAAAACTTAAAATTAATGTTTATTTACAACGTTCCTTAAAGTTACAGAATGGAAAGATATTTTACATTGATACATTTAATTGAAAAGTGGAATATTAAGACATATAATCTGTGCGGATAAAGAATGGGATCAGAAATGGCGGCGCATCTATTCACTTCTCGCTCGCACACTATTTGCGTCTATACTCGCACCCCACGAGTGCGAGTATAGACGCAAATAGTGTGCGCCGCCATTTCTGATCCCATTCTTTATCCGCACAGGTAGCACCTACTTTCTATTTTGTACTATATTGTGTGCAATTAAGTTTATGTAATTATTATTATATATTTCTAAAATCATTCCAGTCACATTAGAGTAAGTAAATTATGATTCCAGTTTGCATTAATTCCCAACAAGCTGGATTTTCGTGCTGGCCTTGAATAAGTACGTCATTTTGAGCAACGATTTCTGTTTAAAATAATCATAATTTGAGAACAGTGCACTGTAGAAGAAAAAGGTTCAGATCTTTTTTGTAGACAATTTTACGATCTACAAACTTTGTCTGAACTTTTTTTCGATAGCTCTCGTTGTTTCAGAGATAGGTGTATACAAAAAACGCAAATTTATGACCTTTGCCCTCGAATAAAAAACAAGTGGGATCGATGGGGACTTATCATTGGGTGATATCATTTGTAATGATCGGTGTGTCCCAGTAGCCCCCTCTAGGAAATTTTTTGTAAAAATCTCCCAGTTGCCCCCTCCACCGGTGACACGAGGGGGCAACTGGGAGATTTTTTCTTTAAATGTCCCAGTATCCCCCACTTGAGACGTTGTCGCAAAAAGTTCCTAAGAAGTGATAAATATTTGTTTAGATATCGTATACCTACATCGTATACAGTGGTTCGTATATGACGCAGATTGTCTAATGGGTAACAGAAAAAGTCAATTAACGGCTAATCCCGTATGAAGGTATATTTTTAGTATTTTGTGTAAAATGTATATAACAATTCAGTTATTTAAGTATATGTTTTATTTAGAAATAAACGTTTTAAAATAAACTCTGATAATATGAACATAATTATTTTTAAAGTTCTCTAATTAACCAATATAAAATCAAAGCAAACCGACAATGACGATGGCTTATTAAACGCCTGCACAAAATTCCAGCTTGTTGGGAATTAATGCAAATTAGAATTTCTAATTTGACTGGAATAAATGGGTAAGGATCGGTTTATTTTATGTAAGAAATGTATGAAAGAAGTCTACTAAGGCACATATAATCAAATTTTGAGAAAACCGAGAAAAAAGTCCAATATTATGTTTAGAGGTAAACCTCTAGTAAAAATTTTGCAGATCCAACTTTGAAGAGATGCTACTTTCATATTATTTTTGGTCCAAATATGAAATTATTTTTTTTTATTTAGTCTGTAGAGTCCCACTGCTGGGCAAAGACCTCCCCCAAGTCTCTCCATTCCTCCCTATCCAATGCCTTTACTTGCCATTCTTGGACATACGTGTTGAAATCGTCACACCATCTTTTTTTGGGCCTGCCGCGTAGTCGACGTCCATCGGTCGGTTGCCATAGGGTGACGATTTTTGTCCATCTTTTAGGGTTCATTCTGCATACATGGCCCGCCCACTCCCATTTTAACTTCGCAGTTTTTCGTCCCACATCCGCGATTCCCGTCTTGGAGCGTATGTCAGAGTTGCGCACTCTATCTGATCTTTTGATCCCCAAAATGCTACGCTCCATAGCTCTTTGGCAAATCTTGAGTTTGGACTTCTGATTTTCTGTCAACGACCAGGTTTGCGCACCGTAAGTAAATATGAAATTACCGGCCGAAAAATATGTTTTCTGTTAGGAATTGTCCCTCGAAGTTCAAATGTCAAGATTTGGTATAATGTACCGTATTACCTATCTCGAGCGCACAAGCCGTGAGCTGGCAACACTGGTCACTGGTCCATCCATAGAGTAATGTCAGTTGAATCGGACTGATTAAACGGGATGGACGTGTCAAACGGTGCCCGTCGGAGTTGTGTGTGTTGGCGAGCCAGGTTTATTACAACGATATATCGGAACATTACACATAACAAAAATATTTTTGTTATAGTTAATTCACTGAAAATGTATGAAGAAGTTGATTTTTGAACTCAAATAAAACCAAGGATAATGCCCCTACAGCTTTGGTGCCGTAGGAATAAATACTCAGGGGGACAGGTCCTTCAGAATACACTTGGACCAAAAACAAGGATATCCTTTGTCGATCGTAAATAACATGAGATGGAGATACTTTTTCTCGTTTCTTGAAATGCGTAAGACCGTTAAGGTGACGGGTCAGGCACACTAGTGACGCCAGTCGATTTGAATTTTTAACTACTATACCGGATCTATTTTAAACAATTTCGGGGTTACAATCTCTCGACAAACACCTATACCTACTATTTATTTAATAGGTACTTACAGCTAACTGTTTGGTCTGCTTTTGCACTCGAATTTTGGATTACCGCCTAAAGTGGCCGATTTTGGCGTGAATCAATTTTTCGCGTACAAAAACGGACCCAAAATTTGTGCATGTTATTTAATAAATAGTATAAGTGTTTGCCGAGAGAATGTAACCCCAAAATTGTTTAAAATAGATCCGGTTTAGTAGCTAAAAATTTAAATTGAAAAGGCGTAGCTAGTGTGCCCTACCCGTCACCTTAAGCCGTCTTCTTTCATATCAAGGTCGTCCGACAAAGACGGTAGGTTCTCATCACTGATAGTCCTTCGAAGGTGGCAGTGACTTGATGTAGTCCAGCGCCCGCTGAATGGCCGCGGGTATCGGAGGGGGGGTGGGGAGGTGCGCCCCTTGCGGCTGGAAGCCGTTCTCGTCTGCTTTGTATAACAGGTTGATCACCTGGGAATGAAAAAAAGGAAAGATTATGAACATTGACTAAAAATCATTATTTTCAGGTACATTTTTTAGGATTCCGTAGCCAAATGGAACCCTTATAGATTTGTCATGTCTGTCTGTCTGTCTGTTCGTTCGTCCGTATGTTATAGCCACTTTTTTCCAAAGCTATAACAACTATAATGTAGAAACTTGGTAAATAGATGTATTTTGTTGATCGCATTACGATTTTCACACAAAAATAGGAAATAATTTTTTTTAGGGGGCTCCTCATATTAGAACTGAAACTCTAAATTTTTTTTTATCAAACCCGTTCGTGTCTTGTATCTATGAATAGGTCTTTAAAAACGATGTTGAGGTGAAGTAAGATTGTAAAAGATAAATGCGCATAAGCAGTAATTAGAATTCGGAGACATAAGTTTGCTGAGTAATATGTAATAGTTGTTAAGTGCTTTGTATCTTTCTAGAGGGTATTCAATAAACGACCACAAACGTAACATGTCGTATTTTCTTTAACACTTCAAAACCTCTCTGCATAGGTACTTATCACAGAGGTTTCAAATATATATTTTTTCTAAACTTAATACTTTGCGCAAGAGACGCTCCCAAAGTGGTAATATGTGTGTGTGTGTCCCTTCTAACTTCTATAATAAAATAATTATAAAACTAATAAAATTATATGATATACATTATCATGAAAGCTAACAACAAAAATTAGTTGGAACTAATCAAATCAAATCAAATAATTCTTTATTTGCATAGGCTTGTATACAGCACTTATAAATCGTCATACATTTTAATGACTTAAAACTATTTATAAGTACTTATGTATAATTTACATGTTAATACATATATATGTTGATACATAAAATATACTAAAGAAATAAATAAACATAATGCGATTCTACCACCGGCTCGGAAAGTTGTTTCTGGTCGAGAAGATCCGGCAAGAAACTCGCCAGTTACTCTTTTTAATCGCCAAACTTTCATACAATGTTGTGTCATCATCATACCAAGCCATACAGTTTAATTGTTAAACAAAATAAAATAAAGGAAATAATAATAAAATAAATATTATGAGGTAAACCGAAGCAGACCAGTCCCCAAAGGTGGCCTGTTCACAAGTATGACGTACGTGTCAGCCATCATTTCACTCAACCATATTAGAGGGAATGTAATGACCCGCCACATAGCGCCACCACCTCAGAGACATTTGAGTGAGCATGACTACTTAGGTTCCCCTCATAGGTCACAAAGAGTAGTAGTTACTTAATCCAGACTAATAAACTGCAGGACTAGACTAGATCTAGCAAGTACTTTTTTTTTGATATAAACCGTAAACCGCAATTAACCTTCCATATATCTTACTTGCTGCTACGGATGAGAGAGACGAGGAGGGCGAGAGGTTGTAACCCCGAAATTGTTAAAAATAGTTCCGGTTTAGTTCGATTGGCGTCGCTAGTGTGCCCTTACCCATCATCTTAACCTTAACCAAAAGTTGGCCTGACTCGGGAAACAAATCTGGACCCCCATAAGTTGACGGGTAGGACACAGTAGCGACGCCATTAATACTTATAATCAATTTACATCCAGAAAACCTTAACAAACTCAAATTGCAAATCAAAACACTCTCTTGCTCCGAATTTTTGCGGAAATGATAAACTGTTCGCCTACACCCATGATACTGTACTTAAAAAAATTTGGTGATTAAAAAGAGTAACTGGCGAGTTTCTTGCCGGATCTTCTCGTCAGAATCAACTTTCCGATTCCGGTGGTAGAATCACATTATATTTATTCATTTCTTAGTATATTTTTTGTATCGACATATATGTTTAATTACATGTATAATATACGTAGTTATAATTTATATTTTTCATGTATGACGATTTGTAAGAACTGTATATAAATAAGCCTATGCAAATAAAGTACTTTTGAATTGAATTAAATTAACTCGGAAAAAAAAAAACTTATAATCAACTTTTTGGTCTGCTTCCTAATCGAAATACGAATTTCCAAAAACGGCCAATTGTGGCGTTAATCCAAATTTCGAGTGAAAAACATCAATAAGTTACAACTGTGACACACTAGGCACTGCGCTACCGAAGCGGGTATCATACTGCGTCTGACTGATAAATATCGCTAGAATCATATATTTGCAACGTTTTTGAGAACATTTTCTATGTAAAACGACAATACAGTCATCATCATCATCATCATCAGCCCATTTAAGTCCCACTGCTGGGGCACGGGCCTCCCTCAATCACATGAGGGGTAATTGCCATACTCACCACGCTTGGCAGACGGGTTGGCGAGGGTTTTGATATAAATGCAGAGTTTTCCTTCTCTGGGTGCTGATGATCATGCCGGCAGCTTTACCTTAGTCGCCTTTTACGACACCTCGGTAAGAGCGAGGGTGGCCTATTCTACTCTGCCGGGGACCACACGGCCAACAATACAGTACAGGACAATACAGTAATTCCCTATTCCCTAGAAAGAAAAATCATGAGTAAAATGTGCAATTTTGGTTACCGTCCCATCCGGAGCCGTGTACTGGTACTGCCCTTCCACCACCAGCGCCGGCTCCCCTGAGGACGACGGCTGCAGCAGCCCGCGCTGCTCGTGGAAGATGCCTCCCTCTGTACATGCAAAAGGAACATGCTAATTTATATTTCCCTTTGAGTTGACCACCGGGGCTGGTGATTGGTTTTATTGGCTTACCACCTTATTACAATCTAAAGTTATTACCGTACTAAAGTGCATGTCATCCCGTTCCAACACGCAATGTTAAAACGGGCTAGTACGAGTTTTGTTCCGGGACTATACTTACGATTTGTAATGAGGGGGTTAGAGTTCATGTTACTAACCTATACCTAATATTATTATAGGTTAGTTATTTATTATTGCCCACCCTGGACAACATTCGTGCGATGAACACTTGTGTTTGTTCAGTGTCTGGGTGTAATATATGTATTTAAGTATATATTTGTGTTCCTCTGTTGTCTGATATCTGTAACACAAGTGCTTAAGCTACTTAGTACGGAATCAGGTCAACGCATGAGATGTTGTGAGAATTATTATTATTATTATTTTAGCTTAAGGTTACGGGTAGGGCACACTAGCGACGCCAATCGATTTCAATTTTTAGCTACTAAACCGGATCTATCTTAAACAATTTCGGGGTTACAATCTCATATAATCAAACACCATATAACAAGATATTTATTTAATTTTGGTTTGGTCTGCTCTTGCACTCGAAACACTTATATTTCATCATTTCAGCCAATAGACGTCCACTGCTGGACATAGGCCTCCCCCAATGTTCTCCACACAGATCGGTCCTGTGCCGCCCGCATCCAATGGATTCCCGCGATCTTCACCAGATCGTCGGTCCACCTTGTAGGAGGCCTGCCACTTATACTTACTATTTATTAAATAACCATGCACAAGTTGGGTCCGTTGTACTCGAAAAATTAATTCACGCCAAAAGCCACATTTGGCGTGAATCAATTTAACCCCGAAATTGTTGTAAATAGATCCGGTTTAGTAGCTAAAAATTAAAATCGATTAGCGTCGCTAGTGTGCCCTACCCGTCACCTTAAGTTGAGTTAGTTAAGTTGTTGTTAGCTAAAACAGTGTTATAAAGCAGATTTCATTCTTTTTTTCAAAAATTTTGTGTGATTTTTTTTGTTTCTATCCTCAAAACGGCTCTATAACACTGTTTTAGCTAACAAAGGTTTATTGAACGCGAATAAAGCCAATAGTTAACTTAGTTACAAGTAATAATCTACCAAGAAGTTGCAGTAGAAAACTATTGTATTCACCATTTTGTCGCACTAAACTGAAAAAGCATTGTCCGCTGTTCAGGATGTACCACGAGCATGAATCTGATATCGACCTGTTTTTTACATCTGTACGCGGTATCAAAAAGATCTTTGAAGGTTAATTTAGTGATAGGCTAGTATAGGAGAAAGTACATCTCATGTTTGTAACACGAATTGTACTTTTTCCCGTTCAAAATTATTATAGTTGTAGTAGTTGCTTTGTTTTTGTACGCACTGGTGCATGAGGCCCTTAGAATTTAAGGTGGGATTGTAATTCTTAATTGTATGGTGTACTCTTTGTTGAAAAGCCAAATAAATAAATAAATAAATAAACACCTCGTGCAACGAAATGTAAACAAATTCCAATTTATTATAAACCACGATCTACAGTTACTACCGTACTAAAGCTCATTTCCTCGCGTTAAGGGGCTGGCACGAACTTTGTTCCGGGACTAATGATCTTGGTTAGCGATTTATAATAAGGGGCGAAACAATAAGGTAATATTTGAATGAGGTTGTATACTTATAAGGCATCTGCACCTACTTCATCGTCAGTCCATATAAGTCCCCACTGCTGGGGCACGGGCCTCCCTCAATCACATGAGGGGTAATTGCCATACTCATCACGCTTGGCAGACGGGTTGGAGAGGGTTTTGATATAAATGCAGAGTTTTCCTTCTCTGGGTGCTGATGATCTTGCCAGCAGCTTTACCTTAGTCGCCTTTTACGACACCTCGGTAAGAGTGAGGGTGGCCTATTCTACTCTGCCGGGGACCACACGTACCTACTACTACGCACCTATTTAACCTACTTTATTTAGTTACATTTAAGTACCTAGGTTAGCCGTGTGGTCCCCGGCAGAGTAGAATAGACCACCCTCACTTACCGAGGTGTAGTAAAAGGCGACTAAGGTAAAGCTGCTGGCATGATCATCAGCATCCAGAGAAGGAAAACTCTGCATTTATATCAAAACCCTCGCCAACCCGTCTGCCAAGCGTGGTGAGTATGGCAATTACCCCTCATGTGATTGAGGGAGGCCCGTGCCCCAGCAGTGGGGACTTAAATGGGCTGACGATGAAGTACCTAGGTAGGTAGGTAGTGTTAAGGTATTGTAAGTTTATACCAGTCTGCAGCGCCCATTTGTAAGAGCCGTCGGGGTTGGGGCCGTCGAAGTCGTTCCTGATGATGGCTTCCGTCTTCTGGCTCCAGCATGAGCTCACCAGCGACAGGATCTGGTAACAGGAAAACAATAACCCTCTTATTACAAAAAACAGCTCTGATACCGCTTTTAATCCTAAACTAGCAAGTTCATGATTATTACGGAATAATGTTAGTTCTTAAATTTTTATTACAAATCCTCGACTAACCATAGACAACTTAGTACCGTAGGATAGTGTCAAAATTGATCAAATCATTCAATCATTCGTTCAGTGACACTTCATTTTACATAAGATTATTTTGTTGTCTGAAGTAAAAATTGTAAAGAAATGTTTATAAGCAACAATATATTAAAATATTGACCTAAGTAAGGTTTCTGTATAGGAATTGCTTATATTTTTGGGATTAAATCCCAAAATAAATAAATTACTTTCTCACAAATAATTTTAGCGTAAAATAGAATGAACTGTCACAGAGACAAGTTGTCATGGTTACTGAATCGAAATTTTGAGGTTATTATTTTAGTACTCATTTTAAACTAGGGGACCGGGTGGTTTAACTTGAGTATTATACTTGATATACTAAATAACGTTAAACTTAGTTCTGTAATAATGTTTATTCTAGTTTTTCAGTTATTCCCAGTATTAATCACACTACTTATTTTAATACCACGTTCTAAAATAAGATTGTAATTGTTTTAGAATTACCCGATAAAAAAATTAAACGAAAGGGAGGCAATCGTGGAAACGGGGGCATACGTACGTACAACGAACAAAATTAGTTTCCTTGTTTGGATGCGATAGGTACCTAGGTATATTGATATTGCATGCGCAACGGATTCGCCGGCGTATTTCTGCGTGGGCGCCACAAAAAAACAATGGCGCTCAGACTTATCTCCACGGCGAATCAGTCGCGCATCCGCGGCGTCTTACGCTGCGCGTCGCTCCGTTTTGAAAACTCTTGCAATCCGCCAGTGTGGCTACTCCTTAAGGCGACGCGTGGATCTAACTAGCGACGCCATTTGATTTAAACTGTTAGCATCTTCACCTTAAACGGAATGTGCTATTTAAAAAAACATCAAGTCACAGAGTGTGCAAGAGGCCCTTACGCAGATTATGTACGGGTGCGGTAGAGAAAGAACTTCGTCCAGCACGTCACCCCAGTACTAACGGCTTCGCGGAGTTTTTCAAGTAAATTAATTATAAATATTTCACAACATCACATACATTGATCTGACTCCGAGATAGGTAGCTCAAGCACCTGTGTTACGGATATCAGAATCAACAGTGGGATTACAAATATATATACATATAATACTTTTCTTTTGTAAATACAAACAGACATGATCATACACACAATTGTTTGTACCTACTGTGCGGGGATCGAACCCGCAACCCTTGGACCAAAGGCAGCGTTCACTACCACTGTACCAATCGGGTCGTCAAGTATGGCTTTCTATGAAAAGGCACAAGTCTATTTAGGGTGCATTGTCTATGGTATATTTTTCCTTCGTTACGGGACGTTTTGGTGGTCACCCCATCACAAATGGACTAATAAAACCTAAGTATTTTGATATAATTTATATAATAAATTGACTAATGCCGGAATACGATGCAACTTTATAGGTATAATCCTCTAATCTAAATCTAAATACATTTTAAAATCTAATTAATTTTATTAATCTTCGAAAATTACTTATAGCAATAAAATATGATGATTTTTAGCTAATATAAACCGAATATCATTTCAAATATCGAATTCTGGTTCCATTTAACTGTCAAGGTTTCGTTAATTTAAAAATCTATGCTAATATTATTTATGTGTTAGTTAAATTATGATTTAAACTAAATATTTCGCCCTTTGACATTATAAACTTATTTAAAGTCCTTTTTGAGTATTATAAAGATTGATTGGTAGAATAAATTCATAATATTATAATTAACTTGTTTGGCGGCAGTTCATCATTGCGCAAGTCGCGGTAATTTTATTGACAAACAAATTAAGTCCAATATTGAGCCATCGAAAAGTTTCGCAAACAAATTTGAATATTATGTATTAGACGGATTGACAATCCAAGATGGCTCCACATATTTGAAAAGTTGATGTTCGGCCTTATGGTAGGGCATACTAGCGACGCTAATCGATTTTAATTTTTAGCTACTAAACCCGATCTATTTTAAACAATTTCGGGGTTACAATCTCTCGTAAATTCACCTTTACTATTTATTTAATACTTCTAGTTAATTGTTTGGTCTGCTTTTGCACTCGAATTTTGGATTACCGCCAAAAGTGGCCGCTTTTGGCGTGAATTAATTTTTCGCGTACAAAAACGGACCCAACATTTGTGCATGGTTATTTAATATAACCGGAAGACCAGCGTCGGGGTGTCCTTTAGACACTGTGACACATGCTGAGTGGAGCCCATTTCAGTGCCATTGTAATGTCCATTTCGTTCTATTTTTGTTTTGTATATGTTTGGCGCTGAATAAATTATTTTATTCTTATTCTCCTTTTTCCTTACCCTCATATTACCTACGGAGAGGGATCGGGCGCAGGACCAACAGCGAAGCATGGGGGTACACGACCGCTAACTTTCAGACTCCGGGCTGACACTAAGAATTTCTAACCGAAAACTTAGGTACAAATTTTTGGCCCGACCCAGCGATGAAGCCGTCGCTTTTAAAGTGCGACCACTGCGCCACCGAGGCAAGTTCAATAAAACATGACACATTTATGTCACAACATGCCCTTGAAATTTTATAATAATATGTTAAATACATATTCATAGAAACATATAATCACATGGGAATTTCTTAACAATTTGTTGATAAAATAGATTTGTTTCTGATAACATCATTAGGTTATAAGATTGATGACTTTATTCTGTGCTTTAATTAATGTTTAATTGAAATATTTGATACCTATTTGAAGTAGTTATTAAGTGAGTGGAACGGAACGGTGGACGCAATACTAATTATCACATTCACTGCCTCCATGGCGCAGTGGTTAGTGGGTCGCACTTTAAAGCGACGGCTGCGCAAGAGGTCCGGGGTTCAATTCCCGGGTCGGGTCAAAAAATTGTACCTAAGTTTTCGGTAAGAAATTCTTAGTGGCAGCCCGGAGTCTGGAAGTTGGCGGTCTTGTACCCCCGTGCCTCGGAAAGCACTTTAAGCTGTTGGTGCGGGCCCGATCCCTCTCCGGTCGTGTCACAGTAGTGTCCCATCGGAATGTGAGGATAAGGGAATAGAGAGTGCATTTGTGTTTGCGCACACACTTGAGCACTATAATATATCCTGCGTACGTGGCTGATCGTTGAAATTGGCCGCCGTAGCCGTAAACGGATATTATATCACATTGACCCACCATCATAACTTATAAAATGATTAAAATTCTCTCTCGCACGAATGGTTTCGTACCATTCTTGGATTCTTCATCTTGGATGCACTCTCTCGCATTGGATTCTTCATAATTCATGGAACTAGAAAACGCGCGCACACCAGCGACGCCATTCAATTTTAATTTTTAGCTACTAAACCGGATCTATTTTAAACAATTTCGGGGTTACAACCTCTCGGCAAACACTTATACTATTTATTAAATAACCATGTACTAATGTTGGGTCCGTTTTTGAACTCCAAAAATTGATTCACGCCAAAAGTGGCCGCTTTTGACGGCTAAAAATTGGGGGGATGGCTGTTGTTATTTAGTTCTGTGTTTTGCGCAAAAATTCGTGGCGTGAACTCTAGCTCTTCCTATGTTTACGAGTGTAAAATAATAATAATAATCATCATCATCATCATCAGCCCATTTAAGTCCCCACTGCTGGGGCACAGGCCTCCCTCAATCACATGAGGGGTAATTGCCATACTCACCACGCTTGGCAGACGGGTTGGCGAGGGTTTTGATATAAATGCAGAGTTTTCCTTCTCTGGGTGCTGATGATCATGCCAGCAGCTTTACCTTAGTCGCCTTTTACTATAATAATAAAAAATAAAAATAAAATAATAATAAAAGCTAAAAATATTTGAACTATACCGTTTAATATATATATTACTATTGACACACATTTCAACTCTCCGGTCAGGAAAGTCTATAAATCGGTCCTTCGAGCCGGATACGTAGGAACGATAAAATCTTCTATAAATGTATGATTAGGTAAATTAAATTGACTAGGTATAAAATTTTGAAGGTGTATATTTTTATAATATTGTCGGGCTATCAATATGTAAGTCTGATAATTGAATCTCCTTGAACTTTAAGTAAAAAAAATAGTAATAAGTTGAACTTATCTAATTATTCGTTGACTATTTATAACTGACATCGAGGCAGTCGTTAGTGGGTCGAACTTTAAAGCGACGGTTGCGATTGGGGTCCTTAGTTCGATCCCCGGGTCGGGCCAAAATTTGTACCTGAGTTTTTCTGTTAAGAAATTCTCCGTGTTAGCCCGGAGTCTGGAAGATGGCGGTCTTGTACAACCATGCCTCGGAAAGCTGCAAATACATGCTGAAATAAATCGAAAAAGGCGGGTCGCACAATCTTGCAATTTTTAATAAAAATGCGAATTTTTAATAGGTAGCCCTAACTAGCGACACCGATTTAAATGGACAATGTTAACAGGTATACAACATCGCATTAAACTATGGTCCCAGTAGAGCTAATATCTATACAAATACACACGTTTTTGTTTCATCAAAAAAGACCAAGTATTCATGAAATTATAGAAAATTAAAATGTTTTATTTATTTATTTATTATTATTTGCATTTAGGTATGTGGTAACATTACACAATCAAAAGAACATATGCGCCTTGGTAGGCATCGCAAATTGGCATAGAGGGGAGCAGGCATTTCTTATTTTATTTACTTGGTATTTGCTTTTGATATATATTCTTCTATGTAATAGTAATATTTGGATTTTGCAATTTATTTATAATCCACATGTACTTATTTTTTCTTATATTTTATCCTGTAAATATTCGTTCACTGAGTAGTAGCATTTATGAGTAAACATCATAATCATAATCCTTTATTGCATGTTAAGTGGTACAAAAGATATTAAAATAATACAATGTAGCTTAAATAACAAGGCATTGCAATGTTCTTACAATCTAAATAATTAATTATGTATTAGAAAGTAACAATTACTTATTATTACGTTATATCCTACTTAATAAAGTGTAGGTAGTATCTACCTACATAATTTAGAAAATCGGCACAGAACGTCATATTAATGTTTTCATTTATTTTGTACCTATATCATACAGTTATGTAATGGGTATACGAATTATTTAATTGACTAAATTTTATTTATCTATTATGTATCTAGTAAGTAATTCTTTTAATAAATGAATAAACTTATTGTAAATATTTTCGTTTTTTATGTAGTTTGGCAATTTATTATATAATTTGATCGACATCGGGTAAGGTCCGGAGCTATGTAATGTTAATTTAGAAGTTATTTGGATGAGATTATTTTTATTGTGAGGTATATGATGACGAGGGATATCTCCTATTTTAGTATATAAAAGTGGGTTTTTTCTAATAAATTAAAATTTTTCTAGCAGGTAAATGCAGGGTAGGGTTAAGATTTTTTAATTTTTTGAAGTGAGGCCTAAAGTCGCAGGCGCGCGCTAGTATTGTGACGTCACCGTAAACTATTTTTTTTTTGAATTATGTATCGCGGGAAATACACGACGTGTCGTAATATTATTTTCAGTCATGTTTTTTATTTTCAACCAAGTTGATTTTTTTTTTTATATATTAAATGGATTTGCACTTGACCTCATTTCACCTGATGGAAAGTGACAATAAGGTCTAAGATGTAGCGTGCTTACCCAGAAGAAGCCTATTCACTCTCGACTTAAAGACACCCAAATTGTAGCTCTCTGGGAATACAGAAGCCGGCAAGTTGTTCCATTCCTTAGCAGTTCGTACCAAGAAAGAGGAAGCGAAACGCTTAGTACGAGCTGGTGGAACTTGCACAGTGTAAGGGTGGATTCCTGTCGTCTTCCGTAATGTCCGGTGGTAGAAAGGAGAAGGTGGTATCAATACAAATATTTTTCAAAAAAAAATATTTGATAGAGATACGGGCGATGTATTGCCAGGACAAGCGAGTGGATTGAGCTAGTGTTGCTTGGACGGCGATGACATCACTTTACAACTTGTGTATTTGATAATCAAATATCTCAGAAACTAGCTAATGAAAGTTTATGAATAAAGTCCTAATTTTCTTTTGTTTTTAGTAAGTATTTGTTGTTATAGCGACCCCATCTCTACGAATAGCATGATGTTCACATTTAAGAACTGTTAGTACTTTGATAAGTACTAGGTATTGTTCGACTTGGCATTTAGTCAAATCGCTACCAGATACAAATACACGGTTGAATGAATCTCGACCTTTCAGACAGGTGTGAATTTTGACCTTTAAAGTAAGTAGGTAATTGCTCATAGAAACACTAGCTTTTGCCCGCAGTTTCCCTCGCGTTAGAAAGTAACAAAAGTAGCTTCCATCCCTACAACTATCTCCACTAAAAACGTTTTTTTATGTGATAGGTGGCAGACGAGCAGACGGATCGCCTGATGGTAAGCGATTGCAGCCGCCCATAGACACCGGTCATGACGTCACATTTTCATCCGTAGCTCCGTTTTGCCGTGAAAGACAGACAAATAGACAGACAGACACACACGCTTCAATAACACACAACTTCAAAACTATCGGGTAGGGGGAAACTCGCCCTTTAATAAGAACTTACACACTTTTCCAAAAAGTCCGATAGTCATAGTCTTAACACCAGAAATAAACATAGGCTTGCCGTCCCGGTCCTCAGACTTCATAAAATCGGTAATTCATTTGTTGGCTTAAGTATTAAGGTATTTAATAAGCTACTACAAAATGTCATTAACCTATCACTGGATAAGTTTAAGTCTCATATTAAAACCTGCCTAATGAAGAAAGGTTACTATAGTGTACAAGACTATTTAATTGATAAGGATTCTTGGTCATGTTAATTGATTAATCTTTTGAGTTGTTATTCATAGTAGTCTATTAACTTTCATAATTGTATTTTTTCCCTTCTCAATTGAAACTCTGTAACATCATCAATATTTGAAAAGAGTAGGACTGAGTTTCTTGCTGGTGTCTTTTCAGTAGAAATCGACATTCCGAACCAGCGGTAGATATTATGTACCTATTTTGACATTCATAAGTGTTCTGTGTGGACCTAAATTGAATAAATATTTTTTTATCTTTTTTTTAAAAAGGGCGAGTTTCCCCCTACCCTCGTCCCAGAATTATAGGATTTATTTCCCTCTGGCCACGTGGTCCTACTGCCTTTGTCCTACCGATCGGACCATGTGAATTTTTTTTCCGGTTGGTTCGATTAATCGGTATACAAGGATTTATAATTCCGCTTCGTCCTGCCGATCGGACTACTTTGCTGCCCACTGTTCTGAACTCATCACCTCATCATCAGCCCATTTAAGTCCCCACTGCTGGGGCACGGGCCTCCCTCAACCACATGAGGGGTAATTGCCATACTCACCACGCTTGGCATCTGCCAAGCGTGGTGGGTTGGCGAGGGTTTTGATATAAAAGCTGAGTTTTCCTTCTCTGGGTGCTGATGATTTACCTTAGTCGCCTTTTACGACACCTCGATAAGAGAGGGTGGCCTATTCTTCTCTGCCGGGGACCACACGGCCTGTATAGGTAAATACGCCATAATAAATAGTTACACGCAACGCATACACATACTCACACACACTCACAAACACATACACCATAGATAATACATATAAACACTACAAACCTTCTTAGTTGTTGGATCCAACGCGTACGCGAAAAATTGATTCACGCCAAAAGTGGCCACTTTTGGCGTGAATCAATTTTTCGCGTACAAAAACGGACCCAACATTTGTGCATGGTTATTTCATAAATATTATAAGTGTTTGCCGAGAGATTGTAACCTCGGAACTGTTTGAAATACATCCGGTTTAGTAGCTGAAAATTAAAATCGATTGGCGTTGCTAGTGTGCCCTACCCGTCACCTTAACTATCTATTAACATAAAAACTTGTTTAAGTAATAACTTTGAAAATTTTCGTAATAAAATACCTATCTACAAAATAAATATTTTACGTAGGTCGATGCCTACTCTAAACGGTTCTTTGTTAAAACTTTACTTAAGAAAATATTACCTTACATCAATAGGTATTAGTTATGAAATCTGACGTTTATTGCTGTGTAGGCCGAAGAAAGGATATGTTGTGCAATCAGCCATATTTAAACATCCACTATTGCACAAAATTCAATGAATCTGTGGCAGACAGAAAAGGTGTTAACTTTAACTTTTGTGTATTTCAATTTCAATTTCAATTTATTCATAGTAGGTGACACCGGTAAAATAAAATGTAAAGGTGAAATTAATATATTAACAAAATAAAATTATAGAAAAATACAGAAAATTTACATAGCTAGCTAAACGTAAGAAGAAACCAAAGAGTAGTATTATATGAAGGAACGTCAAAGAAATACTTTTTCTAGGGCGCCTAAGCGGCAAGGAGTTCTGTCCTCGACAGAATCTTTGAATTAAAATTGGTTTCGTGTTTGGATTTTTTTATGTATTAGGTGGCAGACAAGCAAACGGATCACCTGATGGTAAGCGATTTCCGCCACCATAAAATTAAACCCCCCATTAAAAAACCCCCCATTTCCCCCGGATTAGGCCTCCGGTACCCTCACTCACGCAACGAAACACAGCACAGTGCTGCTTCACGCCGGTTTTCTGTGAGGCCATGGTATCACTCCGTTCGAGCAAGCCCATTTAATTGGTAGAACATTCACCCGGATTGCCGAAGGTGTGGGTTCGAGTCCCGCCTGAAAACGAGATGAAATTTTTAAGTGTGTTATTTACTTTAAAAAAATTAAGTGTGTTATTTACTTTTTTTATATTAGAGGTAGCAGACGAGCAGACGGATCACCTGATGGTAAGCAATTCCGCCGCCCTTGGACACCCGCAACACCAGTGGAGTCACAAGTGCGCTACCAACCTTTTCCCCTTCCCCCCCATTGGGCCTCCGGTAACCTCACTCACACGGAAAAACACAGCAGGCGCTGCTTCACGCCAGTCTTCTGTGAGGTCTTCTGTGAGGCAGTGGTATCACTCCGGTCGAGCCGGCCCATTCATGCCTAATCGTGGCTCTCCCACATTTAAATTACATTTACTTATGAATAAAGTGCAAAAGATTGCTATAAAAAATATCAACTATACCCTTTTCTACTATCAAATGTCCTTTGCCTTCGCTTCCAGCGATAAGAGCGCCGAAATTTTACAATTAAGTTTCTGTAATGCCTAGTTTTTTTAAGTTGTGTTTTTTTGTGATAAAATAATATAAGAAACAATTTATTGACCACAACACATTACACATAGAACCAAGCAGAGAAAACAAGGCAGAGACAAAGAGTTGCGGCCAACAAGGCAATTGTGCAATAAAGTATATCTATGTATTTATCTATTACGATTTTCTCTATGAAATATAGCGTTACTCTATGGCGTGAAGTAACGATATAAAAATTCGCCTTCACATACCAAAGTAATCAGCTGCTGCAATTTTTATGTTGTAATGATGACCAAAGGCCATCACCGTGCTAATATAAGATGATATTATTATCTCAATGAGCTGTGAAAGTGTTTATTTATAATGATTATGGCTAGGTGTGCCTTGGTTGTGGCGCATTCGACATGCAGACAAAAGAAACAAAATACTTTAACTCAATATAAATATACAAACATTAAATTTGCAAGAGTATTTGATCTAAACATGATGTATGGTGCATTCTGAAGCGATCTCTGTTTCTGTTGTAACTTGTATGTCAAATATGTATTTTGTTAGGTACCCGCAGAATATCAGCGTCGAGGCTCTGTGTCTCCACAAATAGCTGAGCGGGGACCTTTTTGGCGCCACTTAGAATTTAGATGTTATACTGTACCTAGATTAGGATTAAATTAATAAGTAATGTATAGATATATATTTTGTTATCTGTATTTTTGGTGCCAAATAAAGATTTTTCTATTCTATTCTATGTAACCGAAGTGGCTTCTCGTAGTTGCCCTGTAGAGTCATTGGTTGTCATTTGTTGTCGAACATCAAATGCAATTAAATACTCCTTGGCGTAGGTTCGTAGATAGAACCACTGACATACAGTTGTCTTTTGTCAAAAACTCAGATATGTTTGTTTTTTTATTGATAAAATTATATTCTTCGCACAAACACACTTGTGTTCACCTACTTAAGACGACGGGTAGCCTAATTAGCGACAACAATCGATTTCAAATGTTAGCTATTTTTTTTATTGTTTGCAAAAGAACCAAGAAAAAAGTTTACAATAGGCTTAAGCTAATACAAGAATAATCGACTTAATTAATAATTGCAAACCCAACAGCGATGGTTACATTATTCTTCAATATCATTAAAAAAATCACCTTAGAGACCCGTATAATAAAATAATAAAGTAGATAACAAAAAGTTAAAATAGGAATACGTGTGAAGTGCGTGCGTGTGATGTTTGAAAGTAAATAAATAAGTAAATAAGTAAGCGTGGAGCATATTTGTGTGCACTTGATGGAGCGTGAAACTAAGAAGGTTTGTAGTGTATGTGTTTGTGAGAGTAAATAAGCAAGCGTGGAGCATATTTGTGTGCACTTGATGGAGCGTGTAACTAAGAAGGTTTGTAGTGTATGTGTTTGTGAGAGTAAATAAGCAAGCGTGGAACATATTTGTGTGCACTTGATGGAGCGTGTAACTAAGAAGGTTTGTAGTGTATGTGTTTGTGAGAGTAAATAAGCAAGCGTGGAACATATTTGTGTGCACTTGATGGAGCGTGTAACTAAGAAGGTTTGTAGTGTATGTGTTTGTGAGAGTAAATAAGTAAGCATGGAGCATATTTGTGTGCACTTGATGGAGCGTGTAACTAAGAAGGTTTGTAGTGTATGTGTTTGTGAGTGTGTGTGAGTATGTGTATGCGTTGCGTGTAACTATTTAATATGGCGTATGTACCTATACAGGCCGTGTGGTCCCCGGCAGAGTAAGAATAGGCCACCCTCAGCTCTTATCGAGGTGTCGTAAAAGGCGACTAAGGTAAATCATCAGCACCCAGAGAAGGAAAACTCAGCTTTTATATCAAAACCCTCGCCAACCCATCAGCCAAGCGTGGTGAGTATGGCAATTACCCCTCATGTTATTGAGGGAGGCCCGAGCCCCAGCAGTGGGGACTTAAATGGGCTGACGATGATGATGATGATGTACCTATAAGTGAGTGTTTGTAAGATATAATAGTTCAATTGGTATATATCAATAATTGCATGCATTTTGTATTCTATATACATAGTTTTAACGAAAAATTTTAAACAATGGACAACATTTCAAAATTGCTAAGCTCTGAAACAAAAAATACCATTTCTTTATTTACTTTTCCGCTGCGCGAATATATATTTATTAATTTTTTATATTGCTTATTTACTGAGAAAAAAATTAAAAACTAAAAAACGTAAGATGACGTCATCGGACGGCAGAATGTAAAATATTTCTTTGCCTAGCACATTATAGTTTTAAATTTACGAAATGCCAAACCCATGACATGCAACTGTCAAAAAAAAGACAACTTGTCAACGTTGAATGAATGAATGACGTTGACAATGTTGACACTAGTATTATTTACCTTTGACAGTAGTACCTTTTTTTTATTAAAACAATGATAAGCAAAGGAATATCGCTGTATTCAGCCGTCCGATGACGTCATTTGGCGCTTACGTCTACTTAGAATATAAAGAATTTTAACAATTATTTTATGCATGCAAATGGACAAATTTTGAAAAAAGAAAAAATATGGGTCCGGTCATTTTATGTCTATTTTCATATAAAAAAACAATATGGACATGTTAAAAATATGAAATGTTGTCCATTTCGGAGCGGGAGTCTCTAAGCAAATTCATATTATTTTTTTAATAATTGTGCACTACTTTTTGATCTGTTTTTGCACTCGAAATTTGGATTAGCGCTATAAGTGGCCGTTTTTGGCGGTTAATTCAAAATTCATGTACAAACGCAGGCCCAAAAGTTAAGTTTTAGTATTAAATAAATAGGTAGTATGTTTTCCGAGAAGCTGCAGGTTTTAAATTATAAAAAAAATAACAAGGTTAGTTGCTAACAATTTAAATCAATTGGCGTCGCTAGTGTGTCTTACTCGTCACCTTAACTGGCAATCGCTTTGCCATAAAACCATTGATGAGGTTCATAACCTCTTTGCGTAAGAAAGGAATAAAAAAGCACTCGAGTTGAGGTCGAGACGCTGACAGGCGATGAATTAAATGGCCAAGAATGTTTGTTTAGCTTTAAATAATTGATTTTTGTGGCTGTGAGCTTCCTAGCGCTGAGATATAAGTAAATTATCAATATTTTATTTTGCAAAATAATCATCATCATCGGCCCATTTAAGTCTCCACTGCTGGGGCACGGGCCTCCCTCAATCACATGAGGGGTAATTGCCATACTCACCACGCTTGGCAGACGGGTTGGCGAGGGTTTCGATATAAATGCAGAGTTTTCCTTCTCTGGGTGCTGATGATCATGCCAGCATCTTTATCATAGTCGCCTTTTACGACACCTCGGTAAGAGTGAGGGTGGCCTATTCTACTCTGCCGGGGACCACACGGCCACACGGCAAAATAATATAGGTGTTTTTTTTTAAATATACATTAAATTCCGCGGGCACTGGTTCCGTGGCCTCAAAGAAAACCGTCGTGAAGCAGACCCGAGTGAATGAGGGTACCGGAGGCCCAGTCCAGGGTGTCGACGAGCAGACGGATCACCTGATGGCAAGCGATTGCCGCCGCCCATGACACCTGTGGTGCGCTGCCAATCTTTAAACCCCCCTTTCCCCCGGATTGAGCCTCCGGTACCATCACTCACGCAGCGAAACACAGCACAGTGCTGCTTCACGCCGGTTTTCTGTGAGGCCGTGGTATCACTCCGGTCGAGCCGGCCCATTCATGCCGAAGCGTGGCTCTCCCACGGTCAAAACTTGTGACTTCACTGTCGCGGGTGTCCATGGGCTGCGGCAATCATTTACCATCAGGTGATCCGTCTGCCACCAATTACAAATAAAAAATATCGCTGCCATCAGTCGATCCGTCTCCTCATGTGCCACTATCACATAAAGCCAATTATTGGCCCAAGACGGCAGCCGTGCTTCGATACCTCAAGTAGCGATTGCGTTCTCCAGCACTTCCAACTAATTTTGTAAATCTATGCAATTCAATATAAATATTTCACAACATCACATACATTGATCTGACTCCGAGATAGGTAGCTCAAGCACCTGTGTTACGGATGTCAGAATCAACAGTGGCATTACAAATATATAGGTTAAATACTTTTCTTTTGTAAATACATACTTATAATCCATAGAAAACACCCACCCCAATGTTCATGCACACAAATGTTTGTACTGTGCGGGGATCGAACCCACAACCCTTGCACCAGAGGCAGCGTTCACTACCACTGTTCCAAACGGGTCGTCATATAAATATGTCAACAAGTCAATTGAATAAACTCAACTGTTAGTGAGTTACATAATTTATTTGCTTAATTATGTCAAATTAGGTAACACGATGACGTTATGTCTAGATTTGTTATGCAAACTTCAATTGATAAAAAGTTAAATAAATAAAATAAGTTACGTTGCAGACTAAGATCTCGCTCTTTCGTAAGTAACGTCCGCGTTGT